>SJYX01020907.1:160446-174322 GCA_006410675.1 Oreotragus oreotragus
ATGGACGTGAGTCTGAGTGAACTCCGGGAGATGGTGATGGACAGGGAGGCCTGGCGTGCTGCGATTCATGGGGTCACAAAGTTGGACACGACTGAGCGACTGAACTGAACTGAATGTGGAAAGCTGACTCATTTGAAAAGACCGTGATGCTGGGAAAGATTGAGGGCAGGAGGAGAAGGGGATGACAGAGGATGAGATTGGCATCTCATGAGAGGAGATGAGATGAGATTGGATGAGAGGATGAGGTTGGATGGGATCACAGACACGATGGACATGGGTTTGGGTGGACTCCGGGAGTTGGTGATGGACAGGGAGGCCTGGCATGCTGCAGTTCATGGGGTCGCGGGGAGTTGGACACGACTGAGCGACTGAACTGAACTGAACTGAACTGAGCATCAGAAAGAATGGAAGCCGAATGGCAGAAACAATATCCATCATTTCTGAAGGCAAAAAGGCACCAGTCTAAAATTCCTTACAGGAAAAATATTCTTCTGGATTGAAGGCGAAATGAAGACATGTTTCAATAAACCAAAAATAAATAAAATTCTTCAGGCTAACAGGGAATAACATCGAACAAAAACTTGAATCTTCAGGAGAAAGAGCAGAGAAAATGATTAATTTATGGATTCCTGGACTTCCCCTGGTGGCGCTAGTGGTAAAGTATCCACCTGCCAACGCAGAAGACATAAGAAACCTGGGTTTGATCATTGACTGATCCCAAATAGTATAAACTGGAAGGGAGAGTACTCTTTGCGACCCCATGGATTGTAGCCTACCTGGAAGAGAGTTTATTACATAACTTATATCCGAATTGACTCTATACATTGCAGAGCAGACAGGCAATGCCTTAAGTCTTCCTGAGACTTCAATATGAGATGCAGTGATGGGGTGGGGAGAGGCGGGAAGAGAGTGGCCTAAAATTTAACATGACAAAAAGCATTAAGATCCTTCTCCTTTGAATCAGGTGTATTTGATTTTTTTCCCCCAGTTCTCAGCTGCATAGACAAATATTACAGAGCAAAGAGACAGAGCATAGCCATAAATTTTTATTAAAAAAATTTTTTTTATCCTCCAGTCAAGTAGAGTGGATTAGAATCCATTAGAATTATATATAGTCATAACTGCATTATTATTGAAACTTTTCTTCTGGTTTCCTAAGGCTGTGTCAAATACAAACTGGCACTTGCCAAGGGCATTTTTCCATCCGCCTCTTTGGAGATTGAGTCCTGTGCTGCTGCAGGTATTGACCTTCAACATGCCCTGAAGGGAGTTCAGGGTGGAGAATGAGGCACTTTGTTGCTGCAGGAAAACTGGTGGAACAGGCCTTTAGATGGCTAGATATTTTCGGGAACTGATTTCATGATCCCAATCCTTATACTTTCTCATATCCAGAAAAGCACTCAGTCCCTTCATGGTGACATCAGCTCCTGGTGGCTAGCAGAAAACCTTTTGTAAAATAAGTGCTTGATTGTGAGAACTCCTCCTTCACCAGAAATCACTTCCCCCACTACCCCTTTGGAGCAGTTTCTCAGAGCTATCTGAAGTGCTGTCTACCCAACTGCCACCCTCATTTTAACTCAAATAAAACTTAACTTGCAACTCTCATGTTGTGCATCTTTTTTTAGTCAACAAGTATTAGATTGGTTGCAAAACTAGCCCCAAGTAATGGCTTTCCTGGGTTTCCCTAGTGGCCCAGATGGTAAAGAATCTGCCTGCAAAGCAGGAAAACCAGGTTTGATCCCTGGGTCAGGAATACCCCCTGGAGGAGGGCATGGTAATCCAGTCTAGTATTCTCGCCTGGAGAATTCTATGGACGGAGGAGCCTGGCAGGCTACAGTCCATGGGGTTGCAAAGAGTCGGACACGACTGAGCGGCTAACACACAATGGCTTTCTGGTATCCACACCTTTTGTAATATTACTTTGCAAGAGATGCAGCCTATTCTTCCCCAACCCTTAAAGCTTTGTGACTTGCTTTTGTTTTGCCAACAGAATGTGGCAGAAGTCAAACAGGGTTATGGATTGAATTGTATCCCCTACAAAAAGATGCTAATCCTCCCAGTACTTCAGAATGTGGCCTTATCTGTGAATAGGGTCATTACAGAGGTCAATCAACTTAAAATGAGGTTATTAGGGTGGGCCCTAATGCAATTTGATCAGTGTCCTCATTAAAAGAAGAAATTTGAAAACAGACACACACACCAAAGGAAATGACTTGAATACACAAGAAAGATGGTCTTCAAGGCAAAGAACTCCAGAGGCTACTGGAAGCTGGGAGAGAGAACTGGAACAGGTCCTTCCCTAATGTCTTCAGAAAGAGTATAACCTTGCCAGCACCTTGGTTTCAGTCTCCACCTCCATATCTGTAAAACAATATATTTCCCTTTGTTCTAAGCCGCCTTTTTGTAGTATCTTACTGTGGCGGCCCCAGGAAACCTATCATACAGATGGCATGAGAGTTCTGAGTCTAAGCCTCAAAATGTCTTCACGACTCTGTCTCTGTCTCTCTGACTCCTCTGCTCTCACTATAAGAATATGTCTGACATAGTCTGAGAGTTAGCCAAACTAGCTTGTTAGAGGGCATGGCAATCCACTCCAATATTCTTGCCTGGAGAATCCCATGGGAGGAGCCTGGCGGTCTACAGTCCATGGGGTTGCAGAGAGTCAGCTAAATCAACTGAGCATGCATGCACAGCTTGCTAGAAGATAAGAAATGAGCCAATAGCTAGCTGACCACTGATACAGAGGTAAACCCAGAGAAGACCAGGGGAATGCCTGCCAGCTATAGACACATAAACAATTATACACTCTTATTGTTTTAAGTGACCCTAATTTTGAGGTACGTATTAATTTATTATGGCAAATAAATAATACAGAAAAAAAACATGCAAAACAAAAAACAAAACAATATCATGCAAGAAACACATAATATTAGAATGTTACCTATGGAAGAAGGTGAATAAGGAATGGAGAAAAAAGTCAAATAGAGTAAACAAAAGGAGGGGGTTGCAGAATAATGCTGATGGTAAGCAGTGAAAAAGTAATTCAACCCCATGTAACTACTGTAATATATTTTAAAAATTAAGAATGAGGTCTAAAAACAACTATGAATTGGGAAGGTATAGGGAGTAGGGCAAAAGTTGTGTTATGGGTTGAATTATGTACTCCTCAAATTCATAGGTTGAAATTCTAAGACCCAGTATCTCAGAATGTAATGGTATTTGAAATGGAGTCATTGTAGATGTATAATTAGTTAAGATGAGGTCATTACAGTGAGCCCTGGTCCTATGACTGTTATCCTTATAAAATAAGAAAATTTGGGAATTCCTTGGTGTTCCAGTGGTTGGGATTCTGAGCTTCTCCTGCAGGGGCTTGGGTTCCATCCCTTGTCAGTTCAGTTCAATTCAGTCGTTCAGTCATGTCCAACTCTTTGTGACTCCACGGACTGCAGCACAGGGAACTACTAATAAGACTCTATAAACTGCATGGTGCGGCCAAAAAACGAAAGGAAAAGGGGAAATGTGAACATAGAGACATGAACCCAGGAAGACAACCATGTGAAGATAAAGGCAGATTGTAGGGGATGGGGGGCAGAGTGCTTCCACAAGCCAAAGAATTCTAAAGATTTCTAGCAAACTACCAGAAGCTAGGAACAGATTCTTTCTACAACCTTTGAAAGGAACCAATCCTATATACACCTCCAGACTTCCTGCCTGCAAAGTGTGAGACAACATATTTCTATTGTTTTTTGTCTTCCAGCCATGAAATTAAAAGATGCTTGCTCCTTGAAAGAAAAGTTATGACCAACCTAGACAGCATATTAAAAAGCAGAGACATTACTTTGCCGACAAATGTCCGTCTAGTCAAAGCTATGGTTTTTCCAGTAGTCATGTATGGATGTGAGAGTTGGACCATAAAGAAAGCTGAGAGCTGAAGAATTGATTCTTTTGAACTGTGGTGTTGGAGAAGACTCTTGAGAGTCCCTTGGACTGCAAGGAAATCCAACCAGTCAATCCCAAAGGAAATCAGTCCTGAATATTCATTGGAAGGACTGATGCTGAAGCTGAAACTCCAGTACTTTGGCCACCTGATGGGAAGAACTGACTCACTGGAAAAGACCATGATGCTGGGAAAGATTTAACGCAAGAGGAGAAAGGGACAACAGAGGATGAGATGGTTGGATGGCATCACTGATTCGATGGACATGAGTTTGAGCAAGCTCTAGGAGTTGGTGATGGACAGGGAAGCCTGATGGGAAGCAGTCCATGGGGTTGCAAAGAGTCAGACATGACTGAACGACTGAACTGAAATGATTGTTTAAGCTACCAAGTTTGTGGTACCACTGTTACAGCATCCTAGTAACCAGGTCAAGGTGTGCAGAGGAGGAAATTACTCTTTTCTGACCCATAATTGGATTATGGATTTGGGCTGAATGTGAGTTGGTAGTTACCTTCCCTTTCTATATTCAGAACTTGGTGGTATTTATTTTCCCAGACAATATCTCTCCAAATTAAGCATTTCTCATATTTTGAATTTTCAAGAAGAAAGAAATAGTCACATTCAAGGTACTGGTATAATCTTCCTCATTGAAATGGCAATATTTGGATAGCTCAGGTCAAGCATTATTTTGGAACCTTATCCATTTACCACAAATTCCTCTCCTGTTTCTGCTTCAGTAGTTAGGTCTATAATCTCCATATAATATTGGTCACAAAGGTTCTAAAATGATTTAACAGACTTAATCTGAGGTATAGAAGGCAACAGCTAAAATTACTGGTTAGGAACTTGTTATATGTGTGATGGAGGTGACTGCAGAAGCCTAAAAGTTCACAGTCAATACTTACTTTATCTTATACTGTCCACATGGGGAAGGGCATGGCAATCCACTCCAGTATTCTTACCTGGAGAATCCCCACGCACAGAGGAGCCTGGCGGGCTACAGTCCATAGGGTCACAAAGAGTTGGACACGACTGAACGAACTTCACACACATGCACACACTGTCCACTATTTCTAGGTCCAGGGTTTTCCTCCCTGTCAACACCCACCTCTGAGGAAACTCCAAGTTAGAGAAGTTCAAGGAATTTCTCAGGAGCTGCTTTTCTGCTTCCATGTGGTGCCCTTTCTCAGTCCCCTCCCTGTTATGATACTGCAATCAAGATTTAAGTTTTTGCCTAAGTAACTCTACACACATGATTCCCATACCTTCCATACTTTTCTCCTCTTCCTCCTCCAATGACATGCCAGTTTCTGGATCCTCATAATTCTGTTCTACATCAGAGAACTCCGTGGTTTCAAGGTACACAGAATCCTCTCTGCCGTCATAGAGGCATCCTGGGTCACTGTAAGCCTCCTCTTCCAAGGTGATGTGTGCATCTTCAGAGTACCCCATAGATGCTAGATAGTCCTCTTGTCCTAAGTATAAAGAATCATCTGGCTCCTCATATCTCTGTCCATCCTGTAAATACTCAACAGTTGCTGGAAATTCATACTCAATGATCTCCACTGACTGTAGCGATGTGAATTTTGATGTGTTATCTTCCTTCTCATTTTCCTTTGAGGACCAAGCAGTTTCCTGATAACTAGTTTTCTTGTCTGTGAAAGACTGAGAGGTTTCTAAATCCAAGTATTCTTTCTCTTTGAAGGACATGGTGATCTCAGGGTTCTCAGGCTGTTTCTCTCCAGGAAGGAAAACAGCTTCCTTGCTTGCACCTATCAGTAGAGGTGGCTCTATATACTCATGTTTCAAAACTTCTGGAAAGAATAAGAAAGTGTGAGAGATTTTTATTTTCTCTCTCGAAATTAACAGATGTTATATTAGGGAGTTTCCATGACCTTAGAGCATCATCTCTCTATTTCATTAGATAATAGGAATACCTACATAAATGGCAATGTCAGCTCAGAACTTTCTCTCTCCCACTGAAAAATATCAGATCACACTCCTGCCCAGCTCAAAAGTTTGAGTGTTTCACAGCAAACTCAAAGGGTAAGTGGATGAAATAGGAAACTTGAATCCTTTGTTTACTTGTGGATTTACTGTAACCCAAAATCAGGCTTCCCTGGTAGCTCAAATGGTAAAGAATCTGCCTGCAATGCAGGAGACTTGAGCTCGAGCCCTGGGTTGGGAGGCTCCTTTGGAGAAGGAAACAGCAATCCACTCCAATATTCTTGCCTGGAAAGTCCCCATGGACAGAGGAGCCTGGTGTGCTGCAGTCCATGGGGTTGCAAAGAGTCGGAAACGACTGAGTGACTAACACTTTCAACACCAGCTCAGACTTCCTAGGGTTACTGCTAATGAAATTTGACCCTAATAATTTCTAATGAAGAAGTGAATAGCTCTGATTTAGAATAAATCCTGGAAATACTAAGACCTATATCTCTAAGCATATGGGTCCTGTACTGCAATAGAAGCCATTAGCATTAATATTTTTATCTTAGCCTCTGCCTCTCTGTGTTGTGCTTAGTTGCTCAGCTGTGTCTGACTTTTTGCAACTCCATGGACCACCAGGGGCCCACCAGGCTCCTCTGTCCATGGAGGTTCTCCAGGCAAGAATACTGGAGTGGGTTGCCATGCCGTCCTCCAAGGGATCTTTTCAACCCAGGGATAGAACCCAGGTCTCCTGCTTTGCAGTCAGATTCTTTACCATCTGAGTCGCCAGGGAAACCCAAGAATACTGGAGTGGGTAGCCTATCCATTCTCCAGGGGATCTTCCCAACCCAGGAATCAACCAGGGTCTCCTGCATCGCAGGCGGATTCTTTACCAGCTGAGCTACCAGGGAAGCCATAAATGCTCCCTATCTGCCACTAATTATCATTGAACATTGAAAAATTAGCATTTGACTTGCTCCAGAAAATGAGGATTCTGCTGGCATTCTACTTACAGAGAAAATGAAATTCCTAATACACCACATATGTGTGTCAAAAATTATTTTCCCTCTATTTCAAAATGGCCATACTAAGTGAATGATGCAGCTTTTGGTCTTAAGGTTGTTAATACCTATGAATTTCACGTACTTGATAAAGAAATCCCAGTGTATCACTAACAGTAGTCTCTTTCCACTATGAGTATTTTGGGATGTCACTGTCAGAACAGTAAGACATTTATACCAGCAAGAAAACTGCTGGTTTTGGATTGTGTTTGAATAAAAAAGTTATAAATCCTCCAGAACAATAACATACATCATTCCTTGCTTTTTAAATCTTGGACACTTTTCCCTTTTATCATATTTCACTGAAAGTTATCTCCAGGAGAACGACAAATGAAAATAAAAAGTAGTCATTTTCTTTTTTTCAGGAAAACTGCCTCCTCCCTCTTGGCCCAAAAAGTGTAGAAATTTAACCTACCTTGATTTAAGTTGCAAATGGTAGCTGACTGGGAAAAAGTATTAAACAAACAATGGAGGAAAAGCTGACAGCTCACTTCTCCTTTTTTCTGTACCAAAATCAACAGCTTCCGACTTTTCTTCAGGGGATCTGTAATATTCTCCAGAATCTCATACTCTTCCTCAGAAATCAGCTTCCGAGAGGTTAATGTATCTAAGATACAATCAGGATCCTGTCGTAGGATTTCTAGTAACTTTTTTCTTTCTTTTTCTATGATCTGGGATGGAACACTCCCCGTAGCCATTGTTCCTGTTTTCTGCAGACCAGGAAATGAAGTATGAAACTGTTTCAATGCAGAAATACAAGTTCGGTTTTGCCTTTTTTTTTTTTTTAAAGGCAGAGTAATGCTTTTTGGCAAAGATTAACCATGTCAGTGACCTACATGTCTCTCCACTGTTGGAGAGAGCAGATAGAAACAAGCCAAACAGTTTGGGAGAATCCAGCCATGAGCCCCCACAGATCCTGGATCCCTATAGATTATTTACCTGGTTTTTTTTTTTTTTTTTTTTTATGACTTGTCTTAGTTTCATATGGTTTAGCCTCCAAGAACTCTTTCTCTGAGAAGCGCCTCTTGAACTTCAGATTCCGTGCTCTGCAATAACAAGATTATGAATTGATTAACCCTTTTGGAGAGAAATCTGTCAATATGCAGCAATAAATAAATGTAACAGATAAAAATAAAAATTAAACCATTCAATGAAGCAATTCCACTTCTAGGAAATTATCTTTAAAGATAATGAGACAAATGACTGAAGATGGATGTGCAAGAATCTGCACTTTCACATTTTTATAATAGTATAAAAATGAAAGTAACTCAAATTTCCACAAATTGGGATTTATGGAACAGATGTTGATACATCAACAATGGTGTTACCAAGTAAGGTCTGGCTGCTCATCGCTCAAAAACCAGTAAGTGAAAGTCGCTCAGTTGTGTCTGATTCTTTGCGACTCCATGGGCTATACAGTCCATGGAATTTTCCAGGCCAAAACACTGGAGTGGGTAGCCGTTCCCTTCTCCAGGTATCTTCTCAACCCAGGGAGTGAACCCAGGTCTCCAGCATTGAAGGAGGATTCCTTAGCAGCTGAGCCACCAAGGGAGCACTAGAGAGACAAATGTTGGAGAGACAAACATCAATAGAAAGGAAAGTTATTTTAATCAGAATGCCAGCAGCCTGGGGAGGAGGTGGACTCAGTGTCCTCCCAAAAGCTGCTCGGAGGATCTTGGTTGGCCACGAAATTTTTATAAGAAAAAGGGGAAGTATGGGTGTGAGAGTTGGACTGTGGAGAAGGCTGAGTGCTGAAGAATTGATGCTTTTGAACTCTGGTGCTGGAGAAGACTCTTGAGAGTACCTTGGACTGCAAGGAGATCCAACCAGTCCATTCTGAAGGAGATCAGCCCTGGGATTTCTTTGGAAGGAATGATGCTAAAGCTGAAACTCCAGTACTTTGGCCACCTCATGCGAAGAGTTGACTCATTGGAGAAGACTCTGATGCTGGGAGGGATTGGGGGCAGGAGGAGAAGGGGACGACAGAGGATGAGATGGCTGGATGGCATCACGGACTCAATGGACGTGAGTCTGAGTGAACTCCGGGAGTTGGTGATGGACAGGGAGGCCTGGTGTGCTGCGATTCATGGGGTCTCAAAGAGTTGGACATGACTGAGTGACTGAACTGAACTGAACTGAATCTCAGTTAACCATTGAAATAGGGGGTCAGAGTTGCTGCCATCTCCCTCTGTGTGCAGACTTGTGGGCAGACCAGTCAACTTCTTAGATTTTTCTTTAGAGGCTATCTTGTTCACACAGTGTATTTGCAAGATTATACTAAAGAGGAAGCTAGCCAAGAGATCTGGTCATCTGTGAACTACTTATTCTTCATTTCAACATCTTTGATGTATGGAAAGAACCAATAGATCAGGCAAGGTATGGAGTGATCAAGCTTTGAAAGGCATGCTAGGGCCAGAGACATGTAGAGTGTGGAGTGCCAGGTTTAAGGCTAGTGACAAGGCAAAAGGGGTCTCCTGCAGAGAGCTCTTTCCTAAAAAGAGCCCTTTCCTGCCAAAAGGTGCATACAAATCTCCACTTGTCAGAACATCATTCTGAAACTGTTTGGTACCATTTTGGAGGGCTCCGACGAGCTCCAGTACTGGAGTCCTTTGTGTCCCAGCAGAGAAAGAATTCAGAGAGAACCAAAGTGATAGGTAACAAGTGATTTATTAGGTAAGGATGCCTATGAGGCTTACAAGTGGAAAGGAAAGAGGTGGCATGCTCTGAGAACTTAGTGGGCTATAGTTTTATTTATTTATTTATTTTGGGATCTCTGTTGCTGCATTCAGGTTTTCTCTAGTTGTGGGAACGGGGGGCAACTCCCTAGTTGTTGTGCATGAGCTTCTCATTGTGGTAGCTTCTCTTGTTCCAGAGCACAGGCTCTAAGCACACAGGTTTAGCAGTGGCAGCTCACAGGCTCTAGAGTGGGGACTCAGGAGCTGTGGCATATGGGCTTAGTTGCTCCAAGGCATGTGGCATTTTTCCAGACAAGGGATTGAACCCATGTCCTCTGCACTGGTAAGTGGATTCTTATCCACTATACCACCAGGGAAGTCCTATAGTTTTATAGTCAAAGGAAAAGTGCAGAGGGGGAAAGACCAATTTCTTCTTCATTTTTGAGTAGATATCATGCTTCCATCATCAACTAACTCCTCCAGGTTGGGCAGTTTTCTTGTCCCTACATGGTCAAACCAGAACTGTCATGACACTATGGAAATGGTCTCAGTACAATGAGGGCCTTTACTTTGAAATGTCACCTTTTCATAAATTATTGTTCTTCATGTATGTAGAGAGCATGCCGTTGTTTAGGTGTTTTAGGGCATGACCCATGCTTCTGCATGATTTTGTTGCTAACCAATCCACCTGGGTTTGTGCTTAAGCTGACCTGTTTTCTTAAGTGATCATTAACTTATGGGGGTCTCCCATACTTTTTTCTTTACATACAGTCCTCTAGTGGGATTAACTCTGACCCTGTCAATTCTGTTTCTATGGGATTATGGGCCAAAGGCTGTCTTTTGTAACTTCATACTGACAGAGGGTGCCGTATTTTTAGAGTGGAAGATGTCAGATGGGTTTGTAGCATTTCTTTGCCTACAGTTTTAGTTGCCCCTTACATATGCAGACAGAACAAGCTACAACTATTTTTCTTTTAAATATAATGTATATCTACATATACATATTATATACATGCACTATATATATTAACATTTTAAACAAAACTGAGATCTATAACTTGTTGTTTTCCATAATAACATATCATGGATATCCTACTTGTCAATATGTATAGATTTACTTCATCCTACAGTTATTTCATGTCCACCAAGATATAGATTATTATTGAAACGGGGAACCAAATTCTGTTCACAGAGCCAAAGAATGGAATTCACAAACTGGCAAACACTCATGCAGGCAAAGTTTATTTTAAAGGACAGAGATACAAAGCCCCCAGCATAGATACTGAGAAGGGGTGAAGAGACCCCAAAGACAGGAATAACAGCAGTTTTTATATCTTTATTAGAATTGATCTATTCATTTTTGCTTGGCTCTGGGCCAAAAGCATATAATTTCTGACCAATCAGTTTAAATGTTGCAATGTCCAATTTGCCATTTTTATGTTTTTTGGGTTTTTTTTTGGTTTCCAGTTTCTCTAGACATTGTGACACCATCCCTTTCTCAAGACCCCAGACTATTACTTAGAGACCAAATGTATGTTTAGGAGCTAATGGTCCACCTGCAGTTTTTCTCCTTGATAAACTGGACAGCAATTAACGATTGTCTTGTCCTGGGTCTGAATGTTTTATGATCCTCCAGACGAGGGAAGCATTCCTTGGAACGCCTAGAAATTGGAGCAGTAAGTATAGCTCTGGGCTAACAGAGCAAAATGCTTTTGTGAGAGAATTAAAACTGAAATTTAAAAAAGAACCAAGGCTCTGACTCTACACTGACTGCCTAACAATTTCTACCTCATTATGAGCCATAGAGTTAATTCCATTCTCTTAAGGCCAATTCTTGGAATTGTACTGGCCATAGATTCAGTATTGCACAAGATGGAACGGGTTATGTTATGGCTGCAGTCGGCTCATCATGCAGATGGCTTTTTCCCACTGGTGGCAGTTATAGTATCTGTTAAACAACTCAGGAATGTGCATCAGACACTGAGTCTGTAACTCTCTTGTCCTAATCATTAATGGCTTGAGTTTGCTCTTTTGTGAATCAGGGAAGCCTGGAAGACTTCAGTTTTCCTATAAACAAGAGGCAGGAGACATGGAGGGGCCTTGGTGATTGGGATGGGATAGGGCAAGCTAAGTTCTGCTCAGTTCCAATGAAATACCAAAATGAAGTTAAAAACGATGAAGTAAATCTACACATATTGACAAGTAGTGATATAAATGATATATTAAGGAAAATAGCAAGTTATAGATCCCATTTTTGTTTAAAAAGTTAATATGTATAGTATATGTATACTATTTGTATATGTAGATATACATTATATTTAAGACAGCCAGGAAGGAGATAACACAAATGTACCTCTGGTATCTCTGGTTGATCTCAGAGAGGCAGCAGCGAGTGGTGGTATAAAATGAAATCTTAATTCCCCGCCCAGGAATTGAACCTGGGTAGCCTGGATGAAAATCAGGATTCCTAGCCACTAGACCAGCAAGGACTAGAGGCTAGAAGCTATTTTTTCCCTGGTTTTGCCCCAGTGAAAAAGCATTTCTCATGCAAGCAAAAACTACAAATGCAGGTACAAAGTTTATTATTAGAGACTTACATAGCACAACAACACATGGGAGAGCACACAGAGAAATAGTTTGTTAAGACAGAAGCAAGGCAGAGATACACCTAGAGAGAAAGGTTGTGAGCTTCCCCACTAGTGAGGAGGAACTTAGTAAAGAAGCAGTTAAGTCATTTATATAGAACATTTTTTCCAGGTCTTTTCTTTTTTTACCCTTGGCCAATTGTTCTTTTTCTTTTTCCATACCTGACCCACCTTTGAACCCTCCCAGACATGCATGTGCAACTTGTTTCCAAGATGGATTCCAGTCCAGAGGCCTATGGGATCACATGTTAGCATCACATATTACGAGGTGGCATCCCCTCCTTTTTGACCCCCAAGGAGCCTTTCTGGCCACATGAAATGTCTCCCTTGCCCCAAGGATGGGAAATATATGACTTCCTGATACTTTGCTTAAGCAAGGTTTAGCCCTTCTCTGTCGCTACCATGACCATTGTCTTAAGGTGTCCACAAAGCCTGACTGCTCACCCTGTATCTGTTGTTACTTCCATTTTGGGAAGGCACACAGGAAGATGGCTGTAAGTAACTAACCTGGAGCCCACCTGTCCTGTGTCAGGGAAATGCAAACAGGAGGCTAGTTGCAAGTGTCTAGCCTGAAGCCCACTTTTTTCCTGCCCAGAGATATGTAAACAGGAGGCCAGTTGTAAATGCCTAGCCTGGGGCCTATCTGTCTCCTGCCTCATGGTGATATGATAACAGCAGTATTCAAACTTCTACTTTAAACATTTCTATTTATTTTAACACTTTTTTGTTATCAACAGAATTTAATTTTCTAAAAATTTATATGGTTGGTTTTTCTTTTCAGTTATAGTTCACAAGAACCTGAAAACAATAAAAATATCAACAGAATACTGGATGAGCAAACTGTAGTATTTCACGTAATGTAAAAGACAGCACTCAAAAAGAATGTATTTCAGTGACCCACAGTATAGATAAATCATCATAGCATTAAGGGGAAATTTTAAGTCCCCAAATATTATATCCAGCATAGCACTCTCCTAAAAGGCTCAAAATAATGGAAATACAGACACATATTTTAGAAATACACATGGAATCAAGGGAAACAGTGAGAGACTTTGTTTACTTGGGCTCCAAAATCACTGCAGATGGTGATTGTAGTTTTGAAATTAAAAGACACTTGCTCCTTGGAGATCAAGATTGGTGGGAGAAGTATCAATAACCTCAGATATGCAGATGACACCACCCTTATGGCAGAAAGTGGAGAACTAAAAAGCCTCTTGATGAAAGTGAAAGAGCAGAGTGAAAAAGTTGGCTTAAAACTCAACATTCAGAAAACTAAGCTCATGGCATTCAGTCCCATCACTTCATGGCAAATATATGGGGAAACAGTGACACACTTTATTTGGGGGCTCCAAAATCACTGCACCCCAAAACAGGACTCTTGCCTGGAAAGTCCCATGGATGGAGGAGCTTGGTGGGCTGCAGTCCATGGGGTTGCTAAGAGTCAGGCATAACTGAGCAACTTCACTTTCACTTTTAACTTTCATGCATTGGAGAGGGAAACCGCAACCCACTCCAGTGTTCTTGCCTGGAGAATCCCAGGGACGGGGGAGACTGGTGGGCTGCCATCTATGGGGTTGCACAGAGTCGGACACAACTGAAGTGACTTAGCAGCAGCAGCAGCAGCAAAAT
>SJYX01020907.1:181131-223148 GCA_006410675.1 Oreotragus oreotragus
GGGGGGGGGGGGGGGGGGGGGGGCCGGCGCTGGCGTGCTGCAATTCATGGGGTCGCAGAGTTGGACAGGACTGAGCTACTGAATTGAACTGAACTGATGGGAACTAAGCTCCCTCCCTGCCAACCCCAACCCCCACCTCCACTCAGGTGGAGGATGGCTGAGCATAAGTTTCTTGGAACATCACCCTCTACAACTAGAAGGAAGTCACATGCCCCCGCAGCCCTTACTTGGGTCTTTAAAGACTTCCCTAAGGGAATTCCTAGAGGGTCTAGTGTCTGGGACTCTGTCCTTGCACTGCTGAAGGCCCAGGTTCAAATCAATCCCTGTTCCAAAAACTAAGATCCTGCAAGCCCCACGAACAGCCAAAAAATTAATTAAAAACGAAAAAGAAATCCTCTCCCCTGAAAACCATCGGACAGTTCAGTTTTCTGAGCAGGAGCTATGCTGACCTCCTTGGTTGGTGTTTGCAAAACCTTTGTCTGCTCTAAACTACAATTTCAGTTTCTTTGGCCTCACTATGCCTCAGGCACACTAACTTGGGCTCAATAGTGTGTCTCCACTGATCTCATTTAATACCTGTGCTAAGCAAAATAATGCTCTCCCTGAAGATGGCTATGTTCTAATCTCCACAACCTGTGAAAATACTAGTTTACACCAAAGGACAACTAAGGTTGCAAATCAGCTGACCTTGAGATAAGAATGATCTGGGTAGAGCCAAAGCACTCACAAGGGATTATTAAAAGATAAACAGGCATCCAAAACTTAAGTTTAAGAAAAAATCTACCCCAAAAGGGCAGCACCAAACTGGAAGTGGTTAGTAGCATTCTAGGAGCCAGGGGACTTTATAAACTGTGGAAGCAAAGAAAGAAATTACTTGATTGGTTGTAGGTTAAAGACTAATTTGTGGTTTGATTGTTGTCCTTAAGTATACAGTATCTTCAACTGTAGATATAATATTGTACTGATCTCTTGCATGTTGCATAACTGAAACTTTATACTAGCTGGTTAAATGTTTTGTCTTAAGCCATTAAGTTTGTGTTAAATTGTTAGAATGGCAACAGGGAACTAATACAGTACCTAATCCAGTTAAGTCTAACCTGAACTGCAGTTTGTTTCAAAAACTCAAATGTTGGTCTTCTCACTCTCTCCCTGCTGGAGGGATCTCCCCCTGAACACCCCATTCCCCACCTACCGTTTCCATAAGAACAGTGACTCTGTCCTCTTCCCAGTTCCTACAAGAGCTTAGTGTTTACCACGAACTTATTAACTGTTATCCTGTCAAAAATATAACCTCTTAATAACTCCTAGACCTCATCTTGTTCTTTTAACTGTATGAAAGACGCTCAGTCGTGTCCCACTCTTTGCAACTCCATAGACTGTAGCCCGCCTGGCTTTTCCCTCCGTCCGTGGGAATTCTCCAGGCAAGAATACTGGAGTCCCTCCAGCAGATCTTTCCAACCCAGGGGAAGAACCCAGGTCTCCCCCAACGGGGGGCAGATTCTTTGCCCTCGGAGCCACCAGGGAAGCCCAAGAATACTTGAATGGGTAGCCTATTCCTTCTCCAGCAGATCTTCCCAACCCAGGAATCCAACCAGGGTCTCCGGCATTGCAGGAGGATTGTTTACCAGTTGGGCTATCAGGGAAGCCTAGAAGTTAACCACTTTTGCCAATATTTCACAACTGTTAGGTCACTAATTGCTTCCTTCAGACAGCACGCGTTTAGGATTGTTTTTCCCTGCTGCTGCTGCTAAGTGCCATTGCCTTCTCCCTACTAACTCTTAAATGTTTGTGTATTTTACCCTTTTGCAAGGGTAGGGGCTTTCCTCGGAAGAAGGAATTAAGTGTATCAACAAGGTCTGCTGCTGTTGCTAAGTCACTTCAGTCGTGTCTGACTCTGTGTGACCCCATAGACGGCAGCCCACCAGGCTCCCCTATCCCTGGGATTCTCCAGGCAAGAATACTGGTGTGGGTTGCCATTTCCTTCTCCAATGCATGAAAGAGAAAAGTGAAAGTAAAGTCGCTCAGTCCATCCGACTGTTAGCGACCCCATGGACTGCAGCCCACCAGGCTACTCCGTCCATTGGATTTTCCAGGCAAGAGTACCGGGGTGGGGTGCCATTGCCTTCCCCGTCTGGGAACCGCCAATATTAACACTTTAAAGTGTGTTTTGGACTACACATGTCCAGGCCCCACCCAAAGCTGTCAAAGCATATTTCCTCACGTTAGAGTTTAGGAAACTTGTTAACAAGTTCCACGTCTGATTCCTTGGCATAGTAAAACGGGAGATCAAACCATATGTCTATTATTACAGTTTAAAAAAGCATTTTCTGCCTTTCTCTTCAAATTCTGAGCCTAGCAAGTGAGAATTGTGGTCAGTAGCTTAGTCTCAACCGACTCTTTGCAATCCAATGGACTAGCCCACCAGTCTCCTCTGTCCTTCGGATTTTCTGGGAGCGGGTTTTCACTTCATTCTCCAGGAGAGTTTCACCACCCAGGGATGGAACCCGCGTCTCCTGCATTGGTAGGCAGATTCTTTACCGCAGAGCCTGTGAGGATCAGTCAGTCAAAAGCTTCAGGCCAGAGTACAGAGGAACCTGGAGAAGTACACCAGCCCAAACCCCAACCCCACACAGACACCGGGAGGGCTGAGCTAGCGCCTGCACCCCAAGCAGGGGAGCCTCTCTGTTACGCCCGCAGTCCGAGTCCCCAAAATTGAGAAAACAAGACATCCACGGCAATGCAAAAGCAAAAAGGGAATTTATTTCTGACTCGAGCCAGGGCCTCCGCCACACCCAATGCAGTGGAGTGGAGCAAGAGCCCCGAGCCCTGGGTTACAGTAGTATTTATAGATTTAGGCCAAAGACAGGGAGTTGGCAAGGATGGATTGGTTGCAAGGGTTACTTGGTATTTATTGATTGGCTAAATTTTCACGGGCGTGCTTGCTTTGGGGATTTCCACCCTCGTCCTGATAGGCTGAAACTAGGCTACAGGGCGTATACTGATTGGTCGAGTCCTGATGCCAGCAGAGGATGATCTCCGTTCCTCCCTGGCAATGACTCAGCTGCTCTGCAAAGGAAGCTTTGGCCTACCTTGGCTCCCTGATGCCTGTCATGGCGCCTGTTTGGTCCTAACATTCCCCCGTCTTTTTATCACCGAGAGGAATCCTCCTCCCCATTCTGAGACACTGCCTGATACTGTTGCCTCAGCACCATCATCTGAACTGTACTGATACGTTCTTTTACAAAGGTTATTAATCTGTTTAAAATGCATGGACCGATGGTAAGAATGAGTAAGAGTACAATGAGCGGTCCAAGTAGGGTAGAAATTAATGTTGTTAGCCAAGGAGATTGATGGAACCAGGACTCGAACCATCCCTGTTGGGCTTCCCGCTCTCTCTTCCGCTGTGCCAATCCTTCTCTCACTTTTGCCATGGACTCTCTCACCACCCCAGTGTGGTCTGCATAAAAGCAACATTCTTCTCCCAAGGCCACACATAATCCGCCTTGGTGTAGGATGAACAAGTCTAGGCCCCGTTTGTTTTGCAAAACCACTTCTGACAGTGAAGTTAGGGATTTTTCAAGGTGGCTAATAGATTCTTCTATGCGGGTGATGTCCTCATCTATGGCAGCCCGCAGGGAAGTCAACCCTTGATTTTGCATAGTCAAGGATGCTATCCCTGTTCCGGCTCCGGCAATCCTGAGACTAAACAGGGTCGCTAAAGTGACAGCGGTAATTGGTTCCCTTTTGTTTCTAGACATCTCTCCTGGTTGTATTCTCTGGTCCCAGTGAGCGTACATTACCTCTTCAGAGTGGTATAGGATCTTTGGTATTACGGCGACTAGAACACAAAATTCGCTACTCTGGTTAAAAACGGAGGCATGTAGACAAGGAGTCAACCCAGTATGGGAACAGATCCACCAACCCCCTGCCTCAGGCACAATCCATTTTGTCCCGTTTAGTTCTGTAAGGTTAACAGTTTGGGCACACAGAGGGGTCTTCTCAGGTGGAACTGCACCTAGGCAAAGTCCCTTTCCCCAGACTTCTCTCATTGTGATGCCGACCTTACGTTCTCCCCAGTGACACTGAGGTGGATCTGAACTAGTGGACAGGTTGTAAGAAACATTTAAGCCTATTGCTTCATAAAAGGGAGGGTGGAGAGTATAACAGAGCCAGCAGGATTGAGTTGCGTTTGGGTTGGAATGATTTAGGGTTGTGAAGGTTGCCTTAATTAAAGCCCATAATGGATCTGATGTTTCTAGGTTGGAAGTGGGGGGTAAGGGGTCGAGGGCCTCTGTTACATTAAGCTGGCCCCCTCGTTGGGAAATGAAGGGTGTAGGGCTCAGAGTTATAGGTCCCTGAGTTGGATTTGCCTTAACCACTCTTCGTGGGCCCGAATTCTCTACCTGATTAGGGCCCACGCTCTGGATCTGGGTGGGCTCTATTGCTTGGCTAATTAGGAGTATTGCATTTGGGGCTCCCCACTCATACACGTGGATTCCCCAGGTTAGCCCGTAAATCCACCTGGGGTCCTGTTTTCCCTGATCGGTGAAGGAAATCTTGATAAGGTCACAGTCTTGGCAGTAAAAACTGGGGTCCGGATTTGGGTCTACAAAGGTCATTTTGACCAGATCTGCTGCCCCGGTCACATCCCATTTCCAATTGCCATCATTTGATGTCACACATTCCCATGCCTTGCAGTGGCGACTTTGCATGCCACCACAAGTTTTTATCTTGTCTCTTTTATACCCTGGGCACGCATAGAAACCCATTTGCCGCAGGTAAGAGGGTGCCCATGGGATCTCCATGAGATCTTTAAGGTGAAACTGCAAGTCAGGCCACCATGTGTTCATGGGGTGTGTGCCAGTCGTCTGGTTTAGCTCCGCATAGGTTTCTCCATTGCGTAGTTTCCAGGTGATCTTAACAGGCTGATGTGGGTTAGAGCTGGCAGTCCCGGGGTCGAGGAAGGCGGCCATCATCAGGAAAGTCAGAGTGATCCGTCCGAGACCTGCTGTCGGATGAGCTTTAATTTTAAGGGATTGGAGGGATGCAATATTGACTTCCATTCTCTTTGGGCCCTCTCTTGCTCTTCTGGAGTGGCCCGTTGCACGTGGTTGCAATGTACCCAGGGTCCAATTCCGTCGACCTTAAGGGCAGTGGGGGTGGCAAGGAGAACAACATAAGGGCCCTTCCATCTTGGTTCTAAGGTTTTTGACTGATGCCTTTTAACCCAAACCCAATCTCCTGGTCCTATATTATGGGACAGGATCGTTCCTTTGTTTTGGTCTTTATGAATTTCCCATATCAGTGACCAGATATGTTTATGTACTTTACTTAAAGCTAGCATTTCTTGTTGAAAACCATACGAGAGAGATGGTCTACTCTTTCCCTCAAACACTGGACAAATGGGGGGTGGACTTCCATATACAATTTCCAAGGGAGTCAGACCTAGTTTATAGGGGGTATTGCGTGCCCGAAAGAGCGCGCAGGGAAGGAGGGTCACCCAGTCCCCGCCAGTCTCTATTGCCAGTTTTGTCAAAGTTTCTTTTAGGGTCCGATTCATTCTTTCTACCTGCCCTGAGCTCTGGGGACTGTACTCGCAATGCAACTTCCACTGGGTCCCCAGGGCTGAGGCCAGTCCCTGCACAATTTTACTCACAAATGCAGGTCCATTATCAGAGATGATAGATGCCAGCAGCCCAAACCTAGGTATAATCTCTTCTAGGAGCTTCTTAGCCACCACTACTGCTGTCTCTTTTTTAGTGGGGTAAGCTTCTACCCACCCGGAAAAAGTATCAACAAAAACTAGCAGGTATCGATACCCATACTTGCCTGGCCTTACCTCAGTAAAATCTTATCTCCCAATGATGTCCTGTCCTTTCCCCCTGATATCTTACACTATGTGTTGTCCTTTTCCCGGTCTCATCATCTGACAGGCCTTGCAGGTGCAGACTATATCCTGGATGGTTTTCTTCTGCTGGGGAAACCGCAGCTGCGCTGTTTGTAGGAGTGTCAAAGTCTTTTCTCCCAAATGGGTGGTTTGATGTAAATGGGTAGAGGTGCTTGCCCAGGTCGGCAGGGAGCAACAGGTTGTTGTCATGGTCCTGATAACATCCGTTTTCGCCAACAGAACGGGTGGTGTTATCTTGCACCCAGCGTAAATCAGAGGGGGAATATATGGGGCTTGGGGAAAGTGTTCCCATCCCTGGCGGTGGCAATCCTACAGTCAGTACAGAGGTCCTGTAATCTCCAACAGCTGCCTCATGGGCTGCTGCATTGTCAGCTTGGTTCCCCTGGGCCCGGGCGTCCTCTCCTTTCTGGTGTCCTGGGACGTGGACTATGGATACTGCTCGGGGCAAGTGGACCGCTGCCAGGAGTCTGCGAATCTCAGGTAAGTTCTTAATCTCTTTTCCCTCCGCCGTCAAGAGCCCCCGTTCTTTATATATAGGGCCTTGAATGTGCACAGCGCATATCGGCAGTCAGTGTAAATAGTGACTTTTTCCTTTTGCCCTCTCTAGTGCTTGTATCACGGCTATTAGTTCTGCTTTTTGGGCGGATGTTCCGGGGGCAAGGCCTCAGCCCAGATGACCCTCCCAGTGTCATCTACTATGGCTGCCCTCGCTTTTCTCTGTCCATCCTTTATATAACTGCTTCCATTCGTAAACCATACCAGCTCACTGTCTTTTAATGGCAAGTTGCTGAGGTCTTTCCGTATGGCGGTTACCTCAGCTAGTACTTCAACACAGTCATGGAGGGGTCCGTTCTCCTCCGAGATGGGCAGCAAAGTGGCAGGGTTCAGAGCACAAGGTGTCTGAAAGTGTATCCGGGGAGCATCCAGCAGCAGGGCCTGGTAATGGGTTAAGCGAGCGTTAGAAATCCACTTACCCAGTGGCTGTTTGAGGATCCCCTCTATGGCATGAGGAGTGTAGACCAGGAGACGCTGTCCATAAGTCAGCTTGTCAGCATCGTGGACAAGGAGGGTGGCGGTCACGATGATACGGAGACAAGGTAGCCATCCCGCAGCTACTGGATCCAGTCGTGTAGAGAGATAGGCTATAGGCTGCTTCCAAGGCCCCCATTGCTGCGTCAGAACTCCCTTTCCTACTCCCTGCTTTTCACCCACAAACAGTTGAAATGGTTTAGCTGGGTCAGGAAGGGCAAGGGCTGGCGCTTCTAGTAATGCCTGTCGAAGTTCCTGAAATGCCCACCTCATTGGCTCAGTCCAAGTCCAGTCCTTATTCTCTCTGCTTCCTTCATATAAAGGCCAGGCCTTTTCTGCGAACCCCAGGATCCATAGCCTGCAGTACTCAACAGTCCCCAAAAACTCTCTCACCTGCCGGGGAGTTGTTGGCTCGGGGATCCGTAGAACAGTCTCTTTCATAGCCTGAGTCAACCATCTTTGTCCCTGTTTTATTTTATATTCCAAATAAATGACCTCCTGTCTAGCAATTTGGGCCTTCTTTGCACTTGCCCGGTACCCCAATGTCCCCAAAGTCTGGAGGTGATCACCTGTGGCTTTTAGGCATACCTCCTAAGTAGTAGCAGCCAGCTTGAGGTCATCTACATACTGCAACAGAACAATATCGGGGTGGCTGGTTCGGTACTCACAGAGGTCTTCACCCAGAGCCTCATTGAATAACATCGGTGAGTTTTTGAATCCTTGTGGAAGGCGAGTCCAGGTCAGCTGCCCCACAATCTGGCCGTCCTCGTCAGTCCATTCGAATGCGAAGATCTCCTGGCTCTGGGTGGCCAGAGGCAGACTGAAAAAAGCATCTTTTAAGTCCAAAACTGTATACCAGACATAATCTGGTGGCAAGCTGCTCAGGAGGGTGTACGGATTAGGGACGGTGGGATGAATGTCACTCACCCGTTTGTTGACCTCACGAAGATCTTGGACTGGTCTAAAGTCCGTTCCTCCGGGCTTTCTCACTGGCAGCAGGGGAGTGTTCCATGGGGACCAGCACTTTTTGAGAATTCCTACCCCCAGGAGGCACTGTATGTGAGGTATGATTCCTTGCTGTGCCTCCTGACTCGTGGGGCACTGTTTTACCCTCACATGAGTAGCATTTGCTTTTAATTCAGCTATGATGGGAGGTCTTTGTTTGGCCAGTCCCACTCCTGCTGTTTCTGCCCAGGCCAGAGGGTATTTTTGGATCCATCGTTGCATATCAGGATCCACAGCTACAGGGGGCTTTGGTGAATATAGTCTGTATTCATCCTTCAGTGCCAGAGACGGGTTTGGTTGCCCAAACCCATACGTGACCAATATCCCTCCAGAATCAAAGTAGATTTGCGCATTGACTTTGGACAATAGGTCTCTTCCTATCAGGGGCCGGACATTCTGGTATCACCAAAAATGAATGAGACACTCGTTGGGCCCCCAAGTCCACTTTTTGTTTAGTAGTCCAGTAATACCTTTTTGTCCCGGTGGCTCCCTGGACCAAACTAGTCTTTTTGGACATCGGCCCAANTTTGGACAATAGGTCTCTTCCTATCAGGGGCCGGACATTCTGGTATCACCAAAAATGAATGAGACACTCGTTGGGCCCCCAAGTCCACTTTTTGTTTAGTAGTCCAGTAATACCTTTTTGTCCCGGTGGCTCCCTGGACCAAACTAGCCTTTTTGGACATCGGCCCAAATTTTTGATTGAGAACTGAGTACTGGGCTCCCGTATCCACCATGAAGCCGATCGGTTTCCCCTCCACATTGATAGTTACCCAGGACTCGGGGAGGGGGGCCAGGCCCTGACCCCCCTAATCACTATCTTCCCCTGCATATAAGACGCGGGTCCCCAAGGGAGATTCCTCCTTTCTTACAGTTTTCCTCTTCAGGTCTCTTTTGGGGCACTCATTCTTCCAGTGTCCCTGCTCTTTGCAGTACGCGCATTGGTCTCTCTTTAGGGCCTGTCTAGCTGGTTTTTCCCCTCCACCTGACCAGGTGTCTCTAGTTCTCTGGGAATCGGCCCCGTTCTCGCCCCCGCAAAGAGGATTTGAGCCAGCTCCTTTTGATTCCTCCGGTTTTCTTCAGCCCTATATTCCCTTTCCTCCCATCTAATCCGTTTCTCCCTCTCCTCAGGAGTTTCTGTTATTAAACACTTTTTCAGCAGCCCTCACCAGATTCCGTATTGTCTGTTCTCCCAGCCTATCTTTCGTAACTTCCTCCTGATATCCGGAGCTGCCTGAGTAACAAAGGCTAGCAAGACTGCTTCGAGTGACTCATCAGCCTGAGGGTCCATGAGCGTATACTGCCTGAAAGCCTTCATTAACCTCTCTAAAAAGGCTGCCGGGCTCTCATTTGGCTCTTGCCTTACTAGAGTTACCTTAGACAAATTCGTTGGTTTCCTGGCAGCTGCCTGGAGGCCAGCCATCAGAGTCTGGCGGTACACTCGGGAGACGCTCCCTACCTTCTGTGCGTTCAAAATCCCAGTTCGGCCGCAACAAAGGGAACCCCTNAATCACTGCAGATGGTGACTGTAGTCATGAAATTAAAAGATGCTTGCTCCTTGGAAGAAAAGCTATGACAAACCTAGATAGCATATTAAAAAGCAGAGACATCAATTTGCCAACAAAGGTCTGTCTAGTCAAAGCTATGGTTTTTCCAGTGGCCACGTATGGATGTGAGTTGGACTATAAAGAAAGCTGAGCGACGAAGAATTAATGCTTTTGAACTGTGGTGTTGGAGAATACTCTTGAGTCCCCTGGACTGCAAGGAGATCCAGCCAGTCCATCCTAAAGGAAATGAATCCTGAATATTCACTGGAAGGACTGATGCTGAAGCTGAAACTCCAATACTTTGGCCACCTTATATTAAGAACCAACTCATTTGAAAAGACCCTGATGCTGGTAAAGATTGAAGGTGGGAGGAGAAGGGGACGACAGAGGATACATTGGTTGGATGGCATCACCAACGTGATGGACATGAGTTTGAGTAGGCTCCAGGACTTGGTGATGGACAGGGAAGCCTGGCATGCTGCAGTCAATGGGGTGGCAAAGAGTCAGATACAAGTGAATGACTGAACTGAACTGAACACTGTAATGGCCTTAATAAGAAAAGACTAGGAGGATACACAGCTCCCTTAGAATCTGAAGGACTAAGGAGGAAGCATCTGACAACTAACTAGTGAGTTTTCCCATGAGACCCAAGATTCTCCACCACAGTTTGTCTTCATCATTGCTGAAATCTACTGTAACTTATTTGCATTAATAGAAGTGGATGAACTGAAGTTTGAAAACAATTTACTTCCCCCCTCCTCTTAAACTAGGCTGGATTCTAGGTTACTTCTACAAAGTCACTCCTGCCCACTTATATTAAATATACTTTGCTGAGATAGGGGTACAATTGATGGGTCTGGAAGCTGGGCATAAGTCCCAGTTTACCTTCTCTTCACTTCCACCCTGGAAGAAAGATGAGCTTGTGAATATTGTTTATTGTGAGGATGGGAGGATACAGAGAGTCCAGAGTAGGGACCATGACTTTTCATTTTGTGTCTACCCAGTGTCTAGGTGGAAGGAAATGTGACAAAAACTTATTAAAAAGTACTGAAGGAAACAGAAAAACCAAGGGAATAAAGGAAGTTTATGATTTGCTTTCTTAGAAACTGCTGACTTAATTGGTTTTTAACTCAGATAAGGGGGCGAAAAAAAAATCAAGAAAAGCTGCTTAAAAAGACTGTGGGAGAGTGGATGAGTTCTAAGTTCCTATTCAATTCTTTGATCTATGATTATAAGTTTTATTTACCTAACAATGCCTTTAAGTGATTAATGGCATTTAATGATTATGTATTAAAATAGAATCATAATCTAAAATAACAGTTCATTTAGCAGAAATGAACTGTTTCTGCTAAAAACTGAACTGATAGTTTTATGAAGACACTGGTAACAGGTTTGCAAAATGCAGCTTCAGACTGCTCCCTTGCCGGATGATGCTCTGTGGCTTAACTGGCCTGGTACAGGGCTGAGGTACCTTGCAATTTTTTTTTCCTTTCAGATTAAAAGAAATCACAGAACCTTGCTGGGCTAACTTCTAGACAAGACTCAAAGTAATTTATTGGGGGTGGGTTAAAGGGGCTTTTTTTGTTCTTTTGTTTTAGTTTTTTCCTAAGAGAATCCAGAGTGTCATTTCTGTTTTGTAGAGACCACAAAAGCCAGAGCTGCAGAAACTCAAAATTCAAACAGATAAAGGTGAAGAAAGGAGAGGAAACATTACAATAACCTATGCTTCCCTCCCAGTATGTCAGTAATGAAAGAGTTCTTAACTTTTTGGCTCTTCAAACTATTCTGCAGTCAATACTACAGTAGGAACTGACTTATCCAAGATTAGTCGTTAATGTCTTCTGATTATGTGATGTAATTCTAAGCTCAAAGGCTTTTTTGCCTCCTCTGCAGTACCTTGCTTGGAACAAATCTTTGTTTAATGCACATTACCTTGATTTCATCAAGTATATAAAAACCAGAACAGTTGAGTAACTTTTATTGGGAAGGACAAATAACATTTTTATTATTTTTTTTTACATGATTTTCATGAAGAGGCCAACTCTTTGCCCATTGATACCTGTCCAAATGCTATGACACTGCAAAACTGAGATCACATAAATTGGTTTGTTTGCCCATTTAATTTTGCCCATGATGCGGGAATATAATTGGGTAACACCCTTAAAATCCTACTGCAAATAAGCATATTTTCTCTACTCCCCCTGTGATATGCCATGAACCCATTTGTATAGACTTTTACTCAAAGTACAATAAATATTTGTCGATTGATTTGGTTGATGCAACTGTAAGCCTTGTTTTCAGTTCAAAGTCTACATTTTACTGATGATCTAAAATACTAACTCCTGTACATCCAATGTCTGGATAATGTCCTGGTTCCCGAACACACACCCATTCACCCTTTACCCCAACCCGCTCCTCGCAACGGAGCTTGTTGTGGGGAGGACGTTTCAGGAGGGTATTCAGCAGGAGGAAAGACCGACAGCGCTACAGGAGCTGTGGAGATGCTCGATAGCAGCTTTCTGGCTCAGAAAAGAGCAGCGCGTGTTGGGGGGGGTGGTGGAGAAAGAGGAAACTTCATCAAAGATACAAGTGACAACTCCCAGTGGCGTCTAGCTAGATTCCGATCCGAAGCGGAAAAATGAAAAGGTTAGAAAATACTGCCAAGGTGGTGTCTCCAGCCATATTTAAATTCACGCTGTACTAGTAACAAGCCACATTATCTGCCTTACCTAAGCAAGCCCATCTTCCAACTTGGAGTCGGGAGAGCGGTCCCCACGAGTCCGGAGTAATAACTAGGGGAGCCTACTGTGTGCGTAGACTTCGCCAGAGGAAAGGAGCCGAGGGGCTCCGGCCCTCCTCGGCAATCCAGGAAACCCCCTCCCGCGTGCAGGTGGGCGGGCGCCCCTGGCCACGCGGACGCAGAGCGAGGAGAGAGGAACCGGTGGCCCTCCCAGCGACCCCCGCCAGTCCCGCCAGGGGGAGCGTCTGCGCCCGACGGCCGGCGGCGGGGACCCGGCGGGCGGTGCAGGGCGGCGGCTCGGCGGCGCGGCTCCCCTCCTGCGTCCCCACCCACTCCCCGCCCGCCCCCGGCGCGGCCCTGCCCGCCCCCTCCGCCCCCTCCCGCGGCGCCATGCGCAGACTCAGTTCCTGGAGAAAGATGGCGACAGCCGAGAAGCAGAAACACGACGGGCGGGTGAAGATCGGTCACTACATCCTGGGGGATACGCTGGGGGTCGGGACCTTCGGCAAAGTGAAGGGTGAGGACCCCCGGGGCAAGGCTCGGCCCCCCGCCCAGGATCCAGGAGACTTCCGCCTTTCGCACCTCTTCATCATCCCCCGCCCCTTGCGTTCCTGGTCTCCCGGGCTTCGCAGCCCCTGTCCTGCTCTGGCGCGAGCAGAACCCGAGGCCGCCGCGGGACTGCGGCGCAGCCCCCCGCCCCCTGCCCCCGGCGGGTGGGGGTGAGGTGGGGACTGGTCGCCATGGCGACGGTGCGGCGGCTGGAGGGGCTTGTACGTGAGAGGGGCGGGGATGCGGAGGTGCTAACTTTCCCAGGCCCGACCTTCGCGGGCAGCGCTGAGTGCTCCCTTTGCTGGGTGCGGGCGCTGGGGTCTCGGCCGGGAACCCGGGAGAGGCGGCCTCCTATTCGACCCGGCTGTGGTCCCTCGGATCAGGGCCAGCCCATCGCTTCCCTGGCCGTCCTCGGCACTGTCCGTATTTCCGTCCTCTTTAGGAGACTGTTGACTGCCCTAGCTGGCTGACAGGTGTGAAATGTGTACCCCCCGAAGTAAGGTTGCTTTGGAGGTAGTTTACAGAATTTATTTTTTAAAAAAGGCCGTCTCGTCGGAAAGGATCACTGATTTTTTTTTTCTGAGTAGTTAATGATTATAAATTGGTCCTGTATGTATTTGCGATCTGTGGTTTATGGTCTGAATGCACAGCCGATGTCCTCAGTGTTTCTTAATTACCAAACCCGGTAGGCAGATTTTTCCTCCGGATAGTGTTTATTCATTGATGCAATTCGCTTCCGTTTATTTTCACAAGATATTATATTTTAATGAATAGTTTAATGTTCATCATTTGATTTTTTTTTCTTTTTTGAAGAAAAGTGGAATCGCTTTTTCTTGTGTTTCAGTACAGTATTTTGGAAATAACAAACTTGCCCTTCAAGTCACCAATTCTGGCACAAAGAGTTTAACTGCAAATTTTGTGAAGCATAAATATTTTTTCTTTGAAATAGTTGATTCTGCTATTAGGAGTGTAGAGGAAGGAAGTATGGAACTGATAAAAATTATTATGCATTGGCTTTGAATAAAGAATAGCCTATGACTTGCATATAATAAGCTCTTGGTAAATATTTGAAAGAGAAAATAGTTTGTGAAAGTCTGTACAGTGAATTAACTAACCGAGCCTTGCTCTATCAGAGCTAAATAAACATTTTCTGATTTTATCTAGGGATGGAAGAGGAGAGCCCTTCCTTCTCTTGCTCTTTCTGAGTCATAGAACTGGAAAATTGCTGTATAGCCCACAGGGAAGCAACTGCCTAAACCTTCTTAAGAAAATCAGCAAGGCCAACAGTGTAAGAAAGTAAGAAGCAAATGCCAGAATAGGGTAATTACAGCCATTAGGGTGGGTTTGTTTTGGGGGCCAGTAAGACGTTTCTGTGCCTTTGAAGTTCCTTGTTTTTGACGATGTTGTTTCTTTACTTGTTAGCCATTACAGACTGCTTTCAGTTTATGAATACCGAAATATTCACTGTTGCCCCCAAATAGTGATGGCAGCTTTGTTGCCTTCACTCCACCCAGGGTTCTGCTTGTTCCCCGTGTTCTAATTCAGGCCCGAGCAGAGTTAGGTCTCGCGTTCTTACGTGCTAGGTGGCTTCTGGCAAGGTAGATGGTAGACAGGAAAGCCAGAGGAGGCTCCTCATTTCCTGGGTTTGATCTGTGATGTGGCAATGACACGAATCCCTCCAGTGACTGCTATTCCTTAACCTCCACTCCTCCACACCTGCCTCTCTTGAAATAACACACGCTGTCAGAGTCAACCATCTCTCCAAATATAGAAAGGCCAGTGTTAGTCAGAGGAGCATAGGTTTCATGGATCGGGTTCCTTTGCTCGTAAATACATTAACTGATGGTGGTCAAAGTCTTCAATCACAGCCTTTTTAAAACTGTAAAACAGTTGAAATGCTTCCTGCCCCCCAAATAACAGAAAAGTCAACACAGCCCAGCCAAGAACGTCTTTTCTGTGGTTCTGTGTCCAGGGCGAGGAAGCCCCAGCAGCGCCCTCAAGAGTCTTAGTGGCTCGGTCAGTCTGTCTGGCCAGGTTTATTATGTGCTAATTGATTTAGGCTTGTGTTCCTATAGGGCAGATGGCATTACCCTTGAAGGAAGAGCGCCCCCTCTCAGATGTATGGGTGGGAGGGCATCTTCTGAAGTACTTGAATAGTATGGGGAGATAGGGTAGACATCTGCACAGAAACGAGGTTTTTTTTGGAAGAGAGAAAGGGGGACCTAGATGCTTGGTGAACACGCAGAAATAGCCACTATAGTGGTGACATGTTAACTTACCGCAGCCAAGAATTTCACTGGAATTCTTACAAATTATATGATTAGCCACATATTTCAAAGGAGGCAGTTTGGAGGAGATAGAGCTCTTTGGTCATACACACTGGTAAATTTAACATACAAAGAAAGTCTAATAGAAGATGTGATATCATATCATTCCCAATATGATATTTCTATTTATAGGAAACTTATTGAGGGGATGGGGAGGACTGCAGATTCATAGGCATTATTTTGTTTCCTGTTAAGGTTTAAAAAATCCTTTGGTAATTTAATGGGAACATTTTGAGGGGAAACTTTAGACAACTAGGGTTAGTTTGGAATTATGCTTGAATTATTGTTTCCAAGATACCTTTTTTCCGCCCCCTTGATTGTCAAGGGGTTGGTCTCCACTCCCTTGTGGGTCTACTCCCCTCTCCTCCCAGTGAGAAGATTTATAAAAGCATGGATGAATAGAGTTATTATTGCAGTAAATATAAATGGAAGTTTTTGCTCATTTTCTAAGAGAAGATACTTCTTCAGTAGGGTGGGTAATCTTTGCCAAATGAATTTTTATACATATAATCTGTTTATTAAGTTGATGAGTATTTTATACATGAAACTGAAAGTTTAGGTAAATAGGTGACTTCTCTTTGACTGAATCACATAAGTTATTTTAAAACTTTTAAGTAAAAAAGTCTAGATATGAATTAGAGCTATATATACCAGCATGGGTGAATCTCAAGTATATAAGTTTAGGCCACAAAAACAGAAGAAGTTGTTATTCATATAAAATTTAAACATGAAAAAAGACTCATACATTGCTGACTGGAGTACAAATCGGTACCACCTGTATAGAGTATGACAGTAAAACGGCAATTCAGCTTCTAGGAATTTATCCTATATTATACGGAATAATGAGTTATTCATTGCCATATTGTTTGTCAATACAAAAGATTGGAAGTAACCTTGCTAGTAGGACAACAGTTAAATTATGGTTTACCCATACAGTGGTATATACCTTGCAAACATTGAGGGAAAAAAAAAAAAAAGCAAGACTTTATATAAGATAGGGAACAATTTCCAAGGTATATTTTTAAGAGAGGAAAAAAATAAAGATAATCAACAAAGTGTATAGCATACCTACCATTTGTGTATAAAGAGCAGGGGCAGATTAAAGTATCTAAGTGTAACTGTGTGCATCTGTATACAGTGTTTCTTTAAAGATACACATGAAACTGTTGTTACAGTAGAAACTGAACATTACACATGTTCAGAGGAGGGGAACTAGGTTGTAGGAGGACATGTCACTGTATATCTTTTAATATTTTTGAATCTGCATGAATTCATTATGAATTCAAAAGAATATATAAAATTAAGTTTGTGAAAATAAACATATGGAAAAATTGTTACTGTGTCGTTTATGAATTCATCATATATGTGGGAAAGACAAACCACATTCAAGATAGTGGTAACCTCTGCTGCTGCTGCTGCTAAGTTGCTTCAGTTGTGTTCGACTCTGTGCGACCCCATAGACGGCTAGGGAGAAAGAAAGGAGGAAGGAATCTGGGAGGAGTCAGGCTGGGCTTCAGTTGCATCTGTAATGTTTTATTGCTTAAGTGGCTATTGGGTGAAACATGGGTATTTGCTTTGCCTTTTGGGATGCCTGAAATGTTTTGTTAAGAAAAGGTACCTTTCTCAAATTTCCACCTATAGCTTTTAAAATTCATCCCTCTCCAACCAGAATTCAGTTATTTCCCTGATACTTATTTCAGTGAGGTGTTTTTTTTTGTTGTTGTTGTTTTTTTTCAATTTTAGAGTGAAAATGAAATGGTTGGGTGATTAGAATATCTTTAGTAAACATTTCTATCTTTGTGGCAACTCTTTATCAGTGTTTAAAATTCTCTCTTTCAAAGTATGATCTTACTTTACTTCAGGATTACATATCTGATTAGAAGAGCATGTGTTACACAGTTCTACAGTTAGATAGAGTTCCTTTTAGAAAGCAGTAACAGGTTGTTAGCTAATGTTTAGTTGACTTATCTGTTGCTGTTGTTGTGAGGGAGATATTGTGAATTGTGGTAACCTTTGCTGTGAGTGACTCAGGTCTTCCATGGCAGAAATACCTGTCTTCCATTTCACCCAAAAGCCACAGCTTGGTATTACTGTAAAACAGTGACGTCTGAAGAGTAAAGTTTTGAGCTTTGGACCAAGGGAGAAATATTTCAGAAGTGCATATCCTTGACAAAGTCCATGTACTGCACTAATTGACTTATGGAGCAGCAGTTAATTTGGCTGCAACTGAGTTTAGTCACTGGAGAATCTTTAGCCTAGTTTTGAGGAAACAGTTCAGATTTTGATATTGTTGTCAAGGCTTCTTTCCCTTCACAGCACACACTGATGGTGGTATACAGTGGATAGGTCCCAGACTTGGAATTCTTCTAACTAGAAGACCTGTTCTGCCTTGATCACTTAATAACTTTACTTCAGTGAGTTAATCTCTCAGAGCCTCATATTACCTGCATCATAGGTTTATTGTGAGGCTCAAATGTGATCTTGTGTTTCCTAAGCTATAAAAAATAACTATATTTTCAAAAGTATTATGCTACTGAAATTCTAATACTGAACTATGTTGGCAGTGGGTTCAAGGCAAATATTGTTGTTCCTATAAGTAAGGAAAACATAACATATTAATCATATGACGGCTGGAAAATTAGCGAGATTTTGCTGGGAAGAAAAAGGGGGAAAAATAGAAGATACTGCTTTCTCTTAAAAAGAAAGTATTTGGAGTCCCCAATGTTCAGTTCAGTTCAGTTGCTTAGTCGTGTCCGACTCTTTGTGACCCCATGGACTACAGCCTCCCTGTCCATCACCGACTCCCAGAGTTCACCCAAACTCATGTCCATTGAGTCAGTGATGCCATCCAACCATCATATCCTCTGTTGTCCCCTTCTCCTGCCCTCAATCTTTTTCAGCATCAGGGTCTTCAATGTGTGAGCTCTTCGCATCAGATGGCCAAAGTACTGGAGTTTCAGCTTCAGCATCAGTCCTTCCAAAGAACACCCAGGACTGATCTCCTTTAGAATGGACTGGTTGGATCTCCTTGCAGTCCAAGGGACTCTCAAGAGTCTTCTCCAACACCACAGTTCGAAAGCATCAGTTCTTCAGCACTTAGCTTTCTTTACAGTCCAACTCTCACATCCATACATGACTACTGGAAAAACCATAGCCTTGACTAGATCGACCTTTGTTGACAAAGTAATGTCTCTGCTTTTTAGTATGCTGTCTAGGTTAGTCATAACTTTCCTTCTAAGGAGTAAGCATCTTTTAATTTCATGGCTGCAGTCACCGTCTGCAGTGATTTTGGAGCCCAGAAAAATAAAGTCAGCCTGTTTCCACTATTTCCCCATTTATTTGCCATGTAGTGCTGGGACCAGATGCCATGATCTTAGTTTTCTGAATGTTGAACTTTAAGCCAGCTTTTTCACTCTTCTGTTTCTCAGTGTTGGGACACTGTTTTCAAACCTTGGAAGAAAAAACCTGTATCCAGTTAAGACTGGGAAATACCAGATTAAACACTTGATGGGTTTCTTTCCAGTAGGGCTCTATCGGTGTTACTGTGTTAATATGCATAGTAAGTTTCTAAAAAGGAGAGGAGACATCCTTTCCGAGACCACTTGATTGTGAAATCTTTTCCCATGAAGGGTCTCCAGTCCTAGTGTTTTGTAAAGCATACTTTAGAAAATTTATTCTAATAATTTTAGTTTCATGATTTTTCTAGCCCATTAAAAATTAGAATTCCTGAAATTAGAACATTGGAGAAGAGGCTGTGAATTGACTGCTGATAGACCGTGAAGGATGAAACACAATTTCAAGAAGCAGAAAACCCTAGGGTCTGGCACGTAATAGCCTGGGAGCAAGAAGTTCTCTCTAGAGAAGTAACTCCATGATGTCCCTGTGGTTCCCTGTCATCATGTGTTCCATTTAAGAATGCTTGGACACATGTAGTGCAGTTCAGAAAAATCTGTTTTCAAAAAAGATTACTTTTGTTAACTTGTTGATTTTGATGTGACTGTCATAAACCTAGGGCTTCCCATGTGGCGCAGTGGTAGAGAATCTGCCTGAAATGCAGGAGACACACGGAATGCGGGTTTGATCCCTGGGTTNTTCAAAAAAGATTACTTTTGTTAACTTGTTGATTTTGATGTGACTGTCATAAACCTAGGGCTTCCCATGTGGCGCAGTGGTAGAGAATCTGCCTGAAATGCAGGAGACACACGGAATGCGGGTTTGATCCCTGGGTTGAGAAGATCCTTTAGAGGAGGAAATGGCAACCCACTCCAGTGTTCTTGCCTGGAGAATCCCCACGGACAGAGGAGCCTGGTGAGCTACAGTCCCTGGGGTTGCAAAGAGTCGGGCACAACTGAGCGACTAAACACGCCATAAACCTGTCAGTTTCTTAGGGCTGCGGTAACAGTGCCACAAAGCTGGGTGACTTAAAACAACAGGTCCTTTTGGAGTTCTGGAGGCCAGAAGTCCCGAAAGCAAGGGTTTAGTAGAGTTGCACTCCCTCTGAAGGCTTTAGGGGAGAATCTGTTTCTTCCTCTTCCAGCCTCTGGTGACTCCTGGTGTTCCTTGGCTTGTAGAAGCAAAGCCCCAGGCTCTGCCTGTCTTCACATGGTCACCTCTGTGTGTGCGTGCCTGTGTTCTCTCCTTTTTTTTATAAGGACACCAGTCATTAGATATAGAGCCCACCCTAAATCTAGGATGATTTTATCCTGAGATCCTTAACTAACTATACCCCCCAAAACCCTGGTTTCAAGTAAGATCCCATTCTGTGGTGATGGTAGATGTGAATTTGTGGGGAAGAAGGGACACTTTTCAACCCAGTACACTTGCATTATGTTTTATGTGCTTTTATTTATTTATTTGGCTGCAGTGCATTGCTTGCAGGATCTTAATTCCCCAACCAGGGATCAAACCCAGGCCCAGCAGTGAAAGCCCTGAGTCCTAACAACTGGATCGCCAGGGAATTCCCTATGTGCTTAGTTTTACACTCTTCATTTCTGTTATGCAGTCACCCCTCAGAATACTTGAGAGTTTGTTTCTAGCAGCCCCTGAGGATACCAAAAGGCCCAGATGCTGAAGTCCCTTTTATTAAGTGACATAGTACAGTGGGCCCTCCATACCCTCAGGTTCTACATCTGGGGATAAGGGGGTTAAATGTTTATCTGCTGAAAAGAATTCTAGTAGTAGTGGACTCTTGTGGTTCAAACCTGAGTTGTTCAAGGATCAGTTGTAGATTTTTTAGTAACTTTTAAGCAGATTTAATAGAATGAATAAAATGTCTTTTTTGGTATCTTGTTATAAAACATTGAAATTGATAAGCAGGTTTTTACTGCATGTGCATGTATTCTTAGTTGCTCAGTGGTGTCCAATTCTTCGTGACCCCATGGACTGTATCCTGTCAGGCTCCTCTGTCCAAGGAATTTTCCAGGCAAGAATACTGGAGTGGGTTGCCAGTTTTCTACTTCAGGGGATCTTCCTGACCCAGGGATTGAACTTGCGTCTCCTGCATTAACAGACAGATTTTTTGTTTTTAATCTCTGGCCACCTGGGAAGCCTATTAGAGTGGATTTATTTTCTCATACAGGAGAAAGGTCATAGTAGCAAGTGCCTGGCACATAGTGGGTGCAGGTACTCAATAACTATTTCTTAAATAAATGAATGAAGTTTTAGAGTAAGTCTTATTAGTTTGGAGAATTCAATCTGTTATCCTTTTCAGAATTATAAGACTGTGAACCAAGGGTTCTACTTACATGTTCAGCTTCTATTTATCTTTTATTAAAAGGATATTTATTTAATATTATTATATATAAGTACTAAACAATAGCTTCCCTGGTGGCTATTCTTCTGAATATTATCTTTTAAAAAATAATCACATTTCATTTACCATTTTTGGAAAAAGGACAAGTTTTTGAGACAGACATGGGTTCCTATTTTTGTTTTGTCAGTCACTAGCTATGTAACTTTGGGCAAGTTATTTCATCTTGGTTAAGTTATTTCATCTTCCTGTACTTCAGTTACTTGTAAAGTGTTGCTAATATTGCTAGTCTTCCAGGCTTGGGAGAGTTAGAGGCAGTATGTTTGGGTATAAAGTGGGTATGTCATGAATATTAACTAGTGAGTTGTATACCTTAATTATGTTCTGTATTATAAATCAATTAGATTTATATTTTTTAAAAATAGTAATCATTAAAAAAATCTGATTTCAAATTAAGTCAGATAAACCTGTTTTTACCTCTGTGCTCTTCTGTGACTGAATAAGTGTTTCTACAGTTTTTGGGTAGTAAGTGAAATCTTACTATGTGTATATACATCTAGCAATATCATGTTGAAAATTAACCAAAGTCAGGAAATGGGTTGAACTTTGGAAGCTAGGAATCTGGTGTTGATGGGAGGGGGGGATGGAGCAGGTTAGTGAGATTGAAGCTTATGGGGATAGAAGCCAGGTGCATAGAAATTACAGCTATTTGAAAAATAAATGAAAGTGTTAGTTGCTCAATTGTGTCTGACTCTGTGACCCCATGGACTGTAGCCTGCCAGGTTCCTCTGTCCATGGAATTGTCCAGGCAAGAATACTAGAGTGGGTAACGATTCCCTTCTCCAGGGGATCTTCCTGATCCCACCCAGGGATTGAACCCTGGTCTCCTGCATTGCAGGCAGATGTCTGAGCCGCCAGGGAAGCTATTGTTTAGTACTTATTGTGGACGTGGACAAAGGTATTGTACTGAATCTAACTATAAAAGGGACAAATGAAAAAGCTGAGATAAAATTGGTTATGCAGGGTTAATCAGAAACTTTAGGACTGATTAGCTAGGAATGGGGGAGACATTTGGGAGCAATGGAAAATAACCTTAAATAGTAATAGTCATCGTTTCTTCATAAAGAAGTTACTGTGCTGGGCATAAAGGAAAGCGCTTTACAAGCCTTACTTCATGTCACCCTGTGGGGTATGTAGTATTGTTATTTTGAATACAAAGTTGAAATAATTTAACTTGTTCAAGTCAAAGTTTAGTAACTAGAGAGCTTTCCACAAAGCTGTTGCTTCGGACTTTGCTTCATTAACTTACTGGGAGTCATCTTTTTCTCGTATATTGGACCCCTTCTTTACTGAATACTATCTTGGCTTACTTCTTGATTTTGTTGGAATATAAATTCTCCACTAGACCCTTAGAAAAGACTTTGCCACTATTACAAAATGTCTAAATTCTGTTATAACCATTGATTATGTGGGTATAACATTCAAAATGGAAAGGTAATCACTTAAATTTTTTTCTTATTTTTAAAAATAGAAACTACATGCTCATGAACCAAAATTTAAAAGGTTCAAGGGCTTATAGAGAAAGTGTGTCTAACATGAGGGAGGTTTTTGGAATGAGGAAACTGTTCTGTATCTGATTATAACAGTGATGACACCAATTTTCACATGTGTTAAAATCCATAGAACTGCACACTGAGAGAGAAAAGCTCAATTTGTATGTATGACAGATTAAAAAGTGAAAAGTAAATTAAGAGAATTTAAAAGTATAAAAAGGTAGAGAACAATAAAGAAGTTGCTTTCTTTCTCTCTGCCTTAGCCTTCCAACTTTCCTTTCTGGAAAAAAACACAGTCAGTAGTTTCTCATGTGTCTTCCCACTTGAAAGTGAAAGTATTAGTCATTCAGTCATGTCTGACTCTTTGCAACCCCATGGACTCTAATCTGCCAAGGTCCTCTGACCATGGACTTCTCCAGCCAAGAATACTGGAGTAGGTAGCCATTCCCTTCTCCAGGGGATCGTCCCAACCCGGGGATTGAGCCTGAGTCTTCTACATTGTGGGCAGATTCTTTACTATCTGAGCCACAAGGGAAGCCCATACTTAATCACTCTCAAACACTCAGGGGTAAATCAGGCAGAATTGGAAGGAACTTGGACTTGCTTAAGTATTTTTGGAGAAGGCTAAGATTTCTACTCTTAGAATAGTTCTAAATATGTTATTAATCAAACCTGGCACTAATTTATTAAAATTATTTCTCCTACAGTTGGCAAACATGAATTGACTGGCCATAAAGTTGCTGTGAAGATACTGAATCGGCAGAAGATTCGAAGCCTTGATGTAGTAGGAAAAATCCGCAGAGAAATTCAGAACCTCAAGCTTTTCAGGCATCCTCATATAATTAAACTGTAAGATCTGATTATATTAAATATAGTCATATCATTTTTTCATCATTTTTGTTAACCTCCTTAATCCGACAAGTGAGAAAGCTGAGTGACATTTCTTCAGTTTATTCCCGAGAGTTTTAGAAGTTCTTCCTGTTCGTGTATTTATCTAACCCCATTCATGGTCACTTGAGCCTGAGTCCACATTTTGCCCTTGTGTTTATCGGCTGTTATATTTCTTATTTTCTGAGCTGATGCCCTTTTGATAGATGACTTTCAGTGCTCCCCTATTGCTATAGAACCAACAATGATTCACAAAACAAAAACTCCTGACCTCCAAATTTCCATGTGATATCACTTAGCCTCACTAGAGACAACGCAGTATCCCTCACTCCTCTACACTGGTTCTATCTGATAAAACAAATAATAAATAGAATTTTAGAAATCCAAATTTCAAAAGGCAGTAGTACTACTGTTTTACAGTTGCCAGTTGTAGGGTCTACAGAGAACTTATTTACTGCACGGCTTTATTATAATAGCAGACTATAAATTAAAATCGTTCAGGCTTTTGTATTGAACTGGCTGACTCAAAATTTGTTTCACTCTCCCCTCTTCTAATTTGTTGAATGCCATGGCTTTAAATACCATCTTTGTGCTGACAGCCCTTAAGTACACATCTCCTGCTTTGAAACCCATTCCCTGGATTTCAGACTCCTATGCCCGCTACCTGTTTTACTTCTCCGTTTGGGTGTCCATGAGGCGCGTGAAACTGTATGGGTAAACCTGAGCTCTTTATCGCCCTCCCACACCTGGTCTTCCACAGTTTTTACCATCTCAGGTGATAATCTGGTTCCTCAGGGCAGAAACTTAGGAACTANGAGGCGCGTGAAACTGTATGGGTAAACCTGAGCTCTTTATCGCCCTCCCACACCTGGTCTTCCACAGTTTTTACCATCTCAGGTGATAATCTGGTTCCTCAGGGCAGAAACTTAGGAACTATCCTTAACTTTACTGTTTCTCTCACTTCCCGACCTCCACTCCATCTCTTCCTGCAAAAGTGTATCTAGGATCTGATTCTAGTTTCTTCATTGTCCTCACCCCGATGTGGGGCCCCTTCATTTCTGTCATGGGCTACTGCAGTAGCCACCTGCTTCTACCCTAGTGCGCAGTCAGTTCTTCACATTGCTGCCATCAGTCAAAGTTATTACCCTTCTAATCGGCCAGACCACATGACTGCTTTGCTTAAAACCTTCATTAGCTGTCTCTCTGCCAGAGGATGAAAGCCACAGCCTCATCATGGCTTTGTAAGGTTCTGTGCCCTCTGGTACCAGTTGCCTCTTTGACCCCCATCCTGTTTTCTCTCTCCCAGCTTACTCAGCTCTAGCCTTCCTACTGTTGCTCAGAGATGCCAGGCAGGCTTCCCCCTGCGGGCCTTTGCACTTGCTCTTCCCTCTGCCTGGTTCACCTTCTTGGTAATGGCATAGTTTGTTCCCTGATTTGCATTAGGCTCTGTTACATGTTACTTTATCAGAGAGGCCTTCCTTGAACACCCTGTATGAAAGATTTCCTTCCCTTAGTTTGCTTTATTTCTCTTCATAGCATGTTCCACCACCTGAGATATTGCTTTTTTATTTAGTGTCTGTTTCCTGGGTCCTGGAAAATTTAACTCTGTGAGAGCAGAGAATCTGTTTTGTTCACTGCAGTTTTCCCAGCTTCTAGCAGTGCCTGGTGTATTATAGGCGCTTAGTACATATTTATTGAATGAATGAATATACATGTTTTAATACTGGTAGATAATGTTTTCTCTCACCAGGTACCAGGTCATCAGTACACCATCTGATATTTTCATGGTGATGGAATATGTCTCAGGAGGAGAGCTATTTGATTATATCTGTAAAAATGGAAGGGTAAGCAGTTCTGATTTAATCCTGTATATATTTTATAACTCCCCTTATCCTTTATGAGCATCAGAATATTAGAAGGCAATTCTGTTAAGAGTTCTATTTAATAACCAGTCCCCTTACTCACATATTTGCCTAGAATCATAGACTTGTTAGAGCTAGGAAGGATCTTAAAGATTATATCCTTAGGCTACTTACACAGATATGGAAACTGAGACAGATTTTTTTTTTTTGCTCAAGGTCACTTGATTTATCAGTGATGGGATTAGATTGAGACCCTAGAACTCAGGATCTTCAGACTTAGCTTCTGGGGCATACGAATACTTGTAATATATACCTTAAAGTATGTATTTAATCCTTAAAAAACATATTATTTAATACTTAGAAATCTGGGCCTTGCTAGTCAACCCTAGCCACATTTAAATTGCATTCATTTTTTGGTTTCAGAAATCTGATGTACCTGTAGTAAGAACAGGCTCCATGAAGGAGGTAGGAATTAGACTTAAAGAATTTAGAGTTGGAAGGAACTTTAGAAGACATTTTGAACAGTATCTTAAGTTACAGATACAAAAACAGAACATTGCCCCTGCCATACTTTTTCTCATACCCAGAGTATGTGGTATGCAAAAACCTCTTCTGGAGGAGTCTCATCAAGCACTGAGAAGCCAACTGTTTTTCTTCCCAATCTAAAATTCTTTACATCATTCATTCATTTGTTCTGCGTAGCATATTTGTTCACTTTCATCAAAATCAAAATCATTAACCAAGTTAATTTTGATTTTACCATTTCTTAACATGATTCATTTCAATTTCGGATATTCCACTTGTCTTTTCACCTCCTGCTTCCTCCACCGACCCCCCTGCCCCCATCCCTGGCACCAATATTCTACCTAAAAAATGGGAAAAGACACAAGTTGAATTGGTGCATGCTTCTTATCTTTTCCATTTTTCATGTCCTGATCATTTTCCTTTACATTATGGCTCAATTTTACCCATTGCATATTAAAATTCCAGCTGTCATTTTTTATTTCTTTCTTATTTTCTGAAGTCATCTTTCTTTAGCCTATTTTTTTGTTCCACAGAGATAATAAACATCTGTTTGAGGATGCCAATTTCTTTAAAAAATTTTTTGTTTTCTTTCCTTCATTGCTTCTGTACCTTCTGTGCTCCCTGCTTTTTTCTGTTCATTTTATTGGCCTTTGTCTTTTGTGCATGACCCTTGCTTAGATATCTGGTGATTGTGGGTTGTCCAGTCATATTTGAGAGTGAAATTCTAAATGCCAAGGTCAGGAGGGTGGAATTTATTAACTGATGGACCTTCCCATTGGTTGAATGGGTAGGGACCTGTCTATTTTACTAGGGAACACCAAATGTCAGTAATAAACAATATTTTTTCCTTGCTGAGATAGTTGCTCCAGAAGAAACCTTCCAGTTTCCTTGAGGGTGTGGGCTTAGCTGCCAGTGCTCTGTGAACTAAATGGGGAAAGGTCCAAAAGGCTCACTGATTACTATGCTGACTTTCATTTAAGCCCCATGTTCTCCATGTGGTGCCTCATTCCTCCTCTAGTGTCCTTGGGGAACAGGGCTGTGTTTAGCCTTCAGTTCAGTTCAGTTCAGTCCCTCAGTCATGTCCGACTCTTTGCGACCCCATGAATTGCAGCATGCCAGGCCTCCCTGTCCATCACCAACTCCTGAAGTTCACTAAAACTCATGTGCATCGCGTCATTGATGCCATCCAGCCATCTCATCCTCTGTCGTCCCCTTCTCCTGCCCCCAGTCCCTCTGAGCATCAGAGTCTTTTCCAATGAGTCAACTCTTCGTATGAGGTGGCCAAAGTCCTGGAGTTTCAGCTTTAGCATCATTCCTTCCAAAGAATACCCAGGACTAATCTCCTTTAGAATGGACTGGTTGCATCTCCTTGCAGTCCAAGGGACTCTCAAGAGTCTTCTCCAACACCACAGTNTTAACAGACAGATTTTTTGTTTTTAATCTCTGGCCACCTGGGAAGCCTATTAGAGTGGATTTATTTTCTCATACAGGAGAAAGGTCATAGTAGCAAGTGCCTGGCACATAGTGGGTGCAGGTACTCAATAACTATTTCTTAAATAAATGAATGAAGTTTTAGAGTAAGTCTTATTAGTTTGGAGAATTCAATCTGTTATCCTTTTCAGAATTATAAGACTGTGAACCAAGGGTTCTACTTACATGTTCAGCTTCTATTTATCTTTTATTAAAAGGATATTTATTTAATATTATTATATATAAGTACTAAACAATAGCTTCCCTGGTGGCTATTCTTCTGAATATTATCTTTTAAAAAATAATCACATTTCATTTACCATTTTTGGAAAAAGGACAAGTTTTTGAGACAGACATGGGTTCCTATTTTTGTTTTGTCAGTCACTAGCTATGTAACTTTGGGCAAGTTATTTCATCTTGGTTAAGTTATTTCATCTTCCTGTACTTCAGTTACTTGTAAAGTGTTGCTAATATTGCTAGTCTTCCAGGCTTGGGAGAGTTAGAGGCAGTATGTTTGGGTATAAAGTGGGTATGTCATGAATATTAACTAGTGAGTTGTATACCTTAATTATGTTCTGTATTATAAATCAATTAGATTTATATTTTTTAAAAATAGTAATCATTAAAAAAATCTGATTTCAAATTAAGTCAGATAAACCTGTTTTTACCTCTGTGCTCTTCTGTGACTGAATAAGTGTTTCTACAGTTTTTGGGTAGTAAGTGAAATCTTACTATGTGTATATACATCTAGCAATATCATGTTGAAAATTAACCAAAGTCAGGAAATGGGTTGAACTTTGGAAGCTAGGAATCTGGTGTTGATGGGAGGGGGGGATGGAGCAGGTTAGTGAGATTGAAGCTTATGGGGATAGAAGCCAGGTGCATAGAAATTACAGCTATTTGAAAAATAAATGAAAGTGTTAGTTGCTCAATTGTGTCTGACTCTGTGACCCCATGGACTGTAGCCTGCCAGGTTCCTCTGTCCATGGAATTGTCCAGGCAAGAATACTAGAGTGGGTAACGATTCCCTTCTCCAGGGGATCTTCCTGATCCCACCCAGGGATTGAACCCTGGTCTCCTGCATTGCAGGCAGATGTCTGAGCCGCCAGGGAAGCTATTGTTTAGTACTTATTGTGGACGTGGACAAAGGTATTGTACTGAATCTAACTATAAAAGGGACAAATGAAAAAGCTGAGATAAAATTGGTTATGCAGGGTTAATCAGAAACTTTAGGACTGATTAGCTAGGAATGGGGGAGACATTTGGGAGCAATGGAAAATAACCTTAAATAGTAATAGTCATCGTTTCTTCATAAAGAAGTTACTGTGCTGGGCATAAAGGAAAGCGCTTTACAAGCCTTACTTCATGTCACCCTGTGGGGTATGTAGTATTGTTATTTTGAATACAAAGTTGAAATAATTTAACTTGTTCAAGTCAAAGTTTAGTAACTAGAGAGCTTTCCACAAAGCTGTTGCTTCGGACTTTGCTTCATTAACTTACTGGGAGTCATCTTTTTCTCGTATATTGGACCCCTTCTTTACTGAATACTATCTTGGCTTACTTCTTGATTTTGTTGGAATATAAATTCTCCACTAGACCCTTAGAAAAGACTTTGCCACTATTACAAAATGTCTAAATTCTGTTATAACCATTGATTATGTGGGTATAACATTCAAAATGGAAAGGTAATCACTTAAATTTTTTTCTTATTTTTAAAAATAGAAACTACATGCTCATGAACCAAAATTTAAAAGGTTCAAGGGCTTATAGAGAAAGTGTGTCTAACATGAGGGAGGTTTTTGGAATGAGGAAACTGTTCTGTATCTGATTATAACAGTGATGACACCAATTTTCACATGTGTTAAAATCCATAGAACTGCACACTGAGAGAGAAAAGCTCAATTTGTATGTATGACAGATTAAAAAGTGAAAAGTAAATTAAGAGAATTTAAAAGTATAAAAAGGTAGAGAACAATAAAGAAGTTGCTTTCTTTCTCTCTGCCTTAGCCTTCCAACTTTCCTTTCTGGAAAAAAACACAGTCAGTAGTTTCTCATGTGTCTTCCCACTTGAAAGTGAAAGTATTAGTCATTCAGTCATGTCTGACTCTTTGCAACCCCATGGACTCTAATCTGCCAAGGTCCTCTGACCATGGACTTCTCCAGCCAAGAATACTGGAGTAGGTAGCCATTCCCTTCTCCAGGGGATCGTCCCAACCCGGGGATTGAGCCTGAGTCTTCTACATTGTGGGCAGATTCTTTACTATCTGAGCCACAAGGGAAGCCCATACTTAATCACTCTCAAACACTCAGGGGTAAATCAGGCAGAATTGGAAGGAACTTGGACTTGCTTAAGTATTTTTGGAGAAGGCTAAGATTTCTACTCTTAGAATAGTTCTAAATATGTTATTAATCAAACCTGGCACTAATTTATTAAAATTATTTCTCCTACAGTTGGCAAACATGAATTGACTGGCCATAAAGTTGCTGTGAAGATACTGAATCGGCAGAAGATTCGAAGCCTTGATGTAGTAGGAAAAATCCGCAGAGAAATTCAGAACCTCAAGCTTTTCAGGCATCCTCATATAATTAAACTGTAAGATCTGATTATATTAAATATAGTCATATCATTTTTTCATCATTTTTGTTAACCTCCTTAATCCGACAAGTGAGAAAGCTGAGTGACATTTCTTCAGTTTATTCCCGAGAGTTTTAGAAGTTCTTCCTGTTCGTGTATTTATCTAACCCCATTCATGGTCACTTGAGCCTGAGTCCACATTTTGCCCTTGTGTTTATCGGCTGTTATATTTCTTATTTTCTGAGCTGATGCCCTTTTGATAGATGACTTTCAGTGCTCCCCTATTGCTATAGAACCAACAATGATTCACAAAACAAAAACTCCTGACCTCCAAATTTCCATGTGATATCACTTAGCCTCACTAGAGACAACGCAGTATCCCTCACTCCTCTACACTGGTTCTATCTGATAAAACAAATAATAAATAGAATTTTAGAAATCCAAATTTCAAAAGGCAGTAGTACTACTGTTTTACAGTTGCCAGTTGTAGGGTCTACAGAGAACTTATTTACTGCACGGCTTTATTATAATAGCAGACTATAAATTAAAATCGTTCAGGCTTTTGTATTGAACTGGCTGACTCAAAATTTGTTTCACTCTCCCCTCTTCTAATTTGTTGAATGCCATGGCTTTAAATACCATCTTTGTGCTGACAGCCCTTAAGTACACATCTCCTGCTTTGAAACCCGTTCCCTGGATTTCAGACTCCTATGCCCGCTACCTGTTTTACTTCTCCGTTTGGGTGTCCACGAGGCGCGTGAAACTGTATGGGTAAACCTGAGCTCTTTATCGCCCTCCCACACCTGGTCTTCCACAGTTTTTACCATCTCAGGTGATAATCTGGTTCCTCAGGGCAGAAACTTAGGAACTATCCTTAACTTTACTGTTTCTCTCACTTCCCGACCTCCACTCCATCTCTTCCTGCAAAAGTGTATCTAGGATCTGATTCTAGTTTCTTCATTGTCCTCACCCCGATGTGGGGCCCCTTCATTTCTGTCATGGGCTACTGCAGTAGCCACCTGCTTCTACCCTAGTGCGCAGTCAGTTCTTCACATTGCTGCCATCAGTCAAAGTTATTACCCTTCTAATCGGCCAGACCACATGACTGCTTTGCTTAAAACCTTCATTAGCTGTCTCTCTGCCAGAGGATGAAAGCCACAGCCTCATCATGGCTTTGTACGGTTCTGTGCCCTCTGGTACCAGCTGCCTCTTTGACCCCCATCCTGTTTTCTCTCTCCCAGCTTACTCAGCTCTGGCCTTCCTACTGTTGCTCAGAGATGCCAGGCAGGCTTCCCCCTGCGGGCCTTTGCACTTGCTCTTCCCTCTGCCTGGTTCACCTTCTTGGTAATGGCATAGTTTGTTCCCTGATTTGCATTAGGCTCTGTTACATGTTACTTGATCAGAGAGGCCTTCCTTGAACACCCTGTATGAAAGATTTCCTTCCCTTAGTTTGCTTTATTTCTCTTCATAGCATGTTCCACCACCTGAGATATTGCTTTTTTATTTAGTGTCTGTTTCCTGGGTCCTGGAAAATTTAACTCTGTGAGAGCAGAGAATCTGTTTTGTTCACTGCAGTTTTCCCAGCTTCTAGCAGTGCCTGGTGTATTATAGGCGCTTAGTACATATTTATTGAATGAATGAATATACATGTTTTAATACTGGTAGATAATGTTTTCTCTCACCAGGTACCAGGTCATCAGTACACCATCTGATATTTTCATGGTGATGGAATATGTCTCAGGAGGAGAGCTATTTGATTATATCTGTAAAAATGGAAGGGTAAGCAGTTCTGATTTAATCCTGTATATATTTTATAACTCCCCTTATCCTTTATGAGCATCAGAATATTAGAAGGCAATTCTGTTAAGAGTTCTATTTAATAACCAGTCCCCTTACTCACATATTTGCCTAGAATCATAGACTTGTTAGAGCTAGGAAGGATCTTAAAGATTATATCCTTAGGCTACTTACACAGATATGGAAACTGAGACAGATTTTTTTTTTTTTGCTCAAGGTCACTTGATTTATCAGTGATGGGATTAGATTGAGACCCTAGAACTCAGGATCTTCAGACTTAGCTTCTGGGGCATACGAATACTTGTAATATATACCTTAAAGTATGTATTTAATCCTTAAAAAACATATTATTTAATACTTAGAAATCTGGGCCTTGCTAGTCAACCCTAGCCACATTTAAATTGCATTCATTTTTTGGTTTCAGAAATCTGATGTACCTGTAGTAAGAACAGGCTCCATGAAGGAGGTAGGAATTAGACTTAAAGAATTTAGAGTTGGAAGGAACTTTAGAAGACATTTTGAACAGTATCTTAAGTTACAGATACAAAAACAGAACATTGCCCCTGCCATACTTTTTCTCACACCCAGAGTATGTGGTATGCAAAAACCTCTTCTGGAGGAGTCTCATCAAGCACTGAGAAGCCAACTGTTTTTCTTCCCAATCTAAAATTCTTTACATCATTCATTCATTTGTTCTGCGTAGCATATTTGTTCACTTTCATCAAAATCAAAATCATTAACCAAGTTAATTTTGATTTTACCATTTCTTAACATGATTCATTTCAATTTCGGATATTCCACTTGTCTTTTCACCTCCTGCTTCCTCCACCGACCCCCCTGCCCCCATCCCTGGCACCAATATTCTACCTAAAAAATGGGAAAAGACACAAGTTGAATTGGTGCATGCTTCTTATCTTTTCCATTTTTCATGTCCTGATCATTTTCCTTTACATTATGGCTCAATTTTACCCATTGCATATTAAAATTCCAGCTGTCATTTTTTATTTCTTTCTTATTTTCTGAAGTCATCTTTCTTTAGCCTATTTTTTTGTTCCACAGAGATAATAAACATCTGTTTGAGGATGCCAATTTCTTTAAAAAATTTTTTGTTTTCTTTCCTTCATTGCTTCTGTACCTTCTGTGCTCCCTGCTTTTTTCTGTTCATTTTATTGGCCTTTGTCTTTTGTGCATGACCCTTGCTTAGATATCTGGTGATTGTGGGTTGTCCAGTCATATTTGAGAGTGAAATTCTAAATGCCAAGGTCAGGAGGGTGGAATTTATTAACTGATGGACCTTCCCATTGGTTGAATGGGTAGGGACCTGTCTATTTTACTAGGGAACACCAAATGTCAGTAATAAACAATATTTTTTCCTTGCTGAGATAGTTGCTCCAGAAGAAACCTTCCAGTTTCCTTGAGGGTGTGGGCTTAGCTGCCAGTGCTCTGTGAACTAAATGGGGAAAGGTCCAAAAGGCTCACTGATTACTATGCTGACTTTCATTTAAGCCCCATGTTCTCCATGTGGTGCCTCATTCCTCCTCTAGTGTCCTTGGGGAACAGGGCTGTGTTTAGCCTTCAGTTCAGTTCAGTTCAGTCCCTCAGTCATGTCCGACTCTTTGCGACCCCATGAATTGCAGCATGCCAGGCCTCCCTGTCCATCACCAACTCCTGAAGTTCACTAAAACTCATGTGCATCGCGTCATTGATGCCATCCAGCCATCTCATCCTCTGTCGTCCCCTTCTCCTGCCCCCAATCCCTCTGAGCATCATCAGAGTCTTTTCCAATGAGTCAACTCTTCGCATGAGGTGGCCAAAGTCCTGGAGTTTCAGCTTTAGCATCATTCCTTCCAAAGAATACCCAGGACTAATCTCCTTTAGAATGGACTGGTTGCATCTCCTTGCAGTCCAAGGGACTCTCAAGAGTCTTCTCCAACACCACAGTNTCATCAGAGTCTTTTCCAATGAGTCAACTCTTCGCATGAGGTGGCCAAAGTCCTGGAGTTTCAGCTTTAGCATCATTCCTTCCAAAGAATACCCAGGACTAATCTCCTTTAGAATGGACTGGTTGCATCTCCTTGCAGTCCAAGGGACTCTCAAGAGTCTTCTCCAACACCACAGTTCAAAAGCATCGATTCTTTGGCACTCAGCTTTCCTTACTAAAGAGTAAATCATGGCTCTTAATTCCCTAGTAAGAGTGGTGAGCTTAAAACTTCTTTCTTCAATCAGCTGTCCTGTTTTCGTCCATTTCTCACTTCTACCATCAGAAATTCCCAACACTTCAATATCTAAGCCCTTCAAGAAGTCTGTGTACAGATGAGTTTATCGTTGAGGCGCAGGTTTCAGCTTTCTGTGGTTAGCCAAGTCTTTATCACTGCTCATCCACCCTCTCGTCTAGTGGCTCCCCTCAGTTACTGCCTTCTCTTCTCCTGCTCTTCCGTCTTTATATGCTGTCATCTTAGTGGTGTTCCATCTTCCACGTTTAACTGGAAATATGCTTGGACTTTGCTAGTCTTTCTTTTTAGGCTTCCCCTCCTTGATCCTTTGTGCTGTATTTATTATTAATATAGTAGTGAATATAATTCTCATTTTTGTAGCCTAACTAGTTATTTTACCTCTTGTATTTTGTTTTCTCAGTGAATTTTCTTCTCTTTCACATTTAGAACACATTGTTCTTTTCATAGTATCTTTATATATGAAGTTGTATTACAAAATGAACCTCATTTCTTCTAGAAGTAAATTAGATTGCTAATCATTATTACCTGCTCTTGAGCAAGGGTATCTCTTATCTCTTTGATAGTTTTGGTTTTGCTTTCAAAAGAATTTACTGGTTCATCTTCCGGATTATCTATTACCATTTAAGGTGTAGGAACCTGGTTTTAGAATGCTAATTTGTGACCTGTGTTAAAGAATTGCATGTTAGCGTCCTTTGCCTAGAGTATTAATAGCTTATTTATTAAATATGACTTCTTGGGAGCGGGCATATCCAAGTAATGGTTTTCACTTAAGAAAATGTGGATAAATGCAAAGAGAAGTTTAAAAAATACATTTTAAAAAATGTAGTACAGCATAAGATATAATTTTTTCAGTAAGCGGAGTAAAGATAAATGCTGTTATATTTTATAAAGGCTTCCCTGGTGGTTCAGCTGGTAAAGAATCTGCCTGCGATGCAGGAGACCTGGGTTTGATCCCTGGGTTGGGAGGATGTCCTAGAGAAGGAACAGCTACCTGCTCCACTATTCTGGCCTGGAGAATTCCAGGGACTGTATATAGTCCATGGGGTTGCAAAGAGTCAGACACTGAGCAACCTTCACTTTCACTCTATTTTATAAAACAAATGAATTAGTTTTTTTTTTTTTTAATTAAAGCACCTTTTAGAAGCTAGGATAACATGGTTGCTTGCTAATTCATTAACGATGCTTAAATGTTGCTTTCTCATATGGTTCAAACCAGTATTCCCCACCCCAGCATAATTCTCTGTGCCCTTGTCCTGCTTTGTTTTTCTTCAGAACACTCTTATTCTTTTTATTTATGTGTCTATTGTCTTTAACTAGATTAGGGCCTCTTTTTATCATTGCTATATCATGAGTGTCTAAAACAGTGCATGGCACATTGAAGGTATTCAATAAATATTTGTTAAAGGAATCAAAGAGTAAGTATTTATAATTTATAGGAGAAAACACACCTTGTTTCAAGTAAAAATTGAAATTATTCGAAATAGCACATGATATCTAGATGAGAACAAGCTATTAGAGTATAGTCATGAGAGTGATAATATGAGAAAACTGAGTTACTGATTTGAGTTCTAAGATCCTCCTAGCATTTCTGTTTTGTGTGGCCTATACCACCTCCCCATTTGAAAAGCATCTCATGAGTGAGGTTCATTTGGAAGGTTCTTGCATTTTCAGTTTTTTAGGCTAGAGAATTACAGATAGACTACTTTCTTTTGAAAGATACACCTTTAAGTTGCTTCTCTGCTTTTTCTTAGCTGGATGAAAAAGAAAGTCGACGACTGTTCCAACAAATCCTTTCTGGTGTGGATTACTGTCACAGGCATATGGTGGTCCACAGAGATTTGAAACCTGAAAACGTCCTGCTTGATGCACACATGAATGCAAAGATAGCTGATTTTGGTAAGGAGATTTTTATAGTTTTATATATTCATTATGTTTAACAAACATCAGTAGGTTTCTTCAGGTAACTTGCATATAATCAACTGAATATCCCAAAGTAGTACATCCTCACTATTAGTCTAGGAGCATACGAAAAGGAGTAAAAATAAGGAATTCTCTTTTCATAGCTTTATGTCTTTAAAATTGACTTTTATTACATTAGGCAGACAATTTAAATTGGCAGCATTAGCAACATCATCTGAAGAGACCATTATTTGTGAAGGAGAAGTTAGCAAACTATTTCCATGTGTTCTTTTGATTAACTATGGAGCAAGAGGAAAGAGACTGGGATGAAGGTACTCAGATTTTGAAAGTCAGAAGGCAAACCATGTGAACAAAATTATTTTTAAAAAATGTAAAGTATTTAAATGATAGAAGAGCATAATTTCAGCTTGAGGAAAATGTAATGAATTTGTTTTCCTATATAAATTGTCATTGACATTATTAAACCTAAAAGATAAAAATGAATCTCTGCCACTTTCTCTTGCTTATTTCAGTTCAGATCAGAGGAGATGCTTATAAATTTTCTTTTCTTCAGTTTTGTATATATGATCTATTTTAGAGATTCACTAAATAGTTCCCAAGAGCTCTGAGCTACTGAGATTTTTTTTAATAACTGACTAAATTATTTGACTTCCTTATTCTTTAGTTGTCATTATTTTTATTCACTGTATTTTTGAGGAAGCAGAGTTTTCTTTTTTTGGCTGCACCTGTGATTTCCAAAATCACTGCAGATAGTGATTGCAGCCATGAAATTGAAAGACACTTATTCCTAGGAAGGAAAGTTATGACCAACCTAGATAGCATATTAAAAAGCAGAGACATTACTTTGTCAACAAANCTCATAATAGATAACAGGAGGATAATGAACGAGGCCAAAGATTTTTACTTGGCAACAAGCCCACCAGATTCGTTTCTCGACGATCACCACTTGACCCGGCCCCATCCTGAAAGAGTACCATTCTTGGTTGCTGAAACTCCCAGGGCGCGCCATACCCTCGATGAATTAAATCCACAGAAATCCAAACACCAAGGCGTAAGGAAAGCAAAATGGCATTTGGGAATTAGAAGTCAAAGTCGGCCAAATGATATCATGGCGGAAGTTTGTAGAGCAATTAAACAACTGGATTATGAATGGAAGGTAAGAAAGAAGGAGCATTCTGAATATTAGCACATTTAACAAACCTGTAGTCTATCATGTTTTATAGAAGAATTCCTTTTCACTTTGTTTTTGTCCATACCATGCGCTAGGTTGTAAACCCGTATTATTTGCGTGTTCGGAGGAAGAATCCTGTGACAAGTACATACTCCAAAATGAGTCTGCAGTTATACCAAGTGGATAGTAGAACATATTTGTTGGATTTCCGAAGTATTGATGGTATGTACATCACACAGAACAACGTAGACAACATATTAGACCTTGTTACTTAGTTTGGCATTTTAGTAAATCTCTGAGTCTTTTGAAGCTTCTTGAATTGTACCTTGTAATTCAATAGCAAAAGAACATAAAAGCACCTTTTAGATTTGAATATTTGAGAATCTAGGAAATAGTTTGTTGTCCTTTTAAGACTATCTTCTAAAATCCTTAAAGCCTTATACAGCTTTATCCTAAACTGATAGTTTGTTACATTTTTGTTTCTTATAGTTCATTTTGGTAAGATGAAATGCTTTATTTAGAATAAATGTTGACTTTGCTGTTAGTCAATAGCATTAAACTTAAAAAATATCTGATATTTAATAAAATTAATTTAAGTAACGTACAGCACTTCCCTGATGGCTCAGAGGTAAAGAATCCACCTGCCAATGCAGGGTTATTTCCCTGGGTCAGGAAGATCCCCTGGAGAAGGAAATGGCAATCCACTCCAGCATTCTTGCCTGGGAAATCCCATGGACAGAGAAATCTGCTGGGCTACAGTGCATGGGGTCGCAAAGAGTTGGATGTGACTAAGCATGCATGCACACAGCTGTGTATATGTAAATGTTCTCTCACAAAGAGTTGGTAGATGTGTTTATGGCTCTTCTTCATTGGCCAAGTCAATTAAGATATGTTGCCACTTTTGTTCACTTATGAGATTTACCCATGGCTTTTATAAACTCAAAGATAATACCTACACAGTATCAAAAGACAGCTTTAAGCTGTGATATGTTGGCCAAACCTGTTTGTCTGTTTATGTCCAGATGGTATTAACAATGCAGTTTGAGATACGGAATGGGTTTAACTTTTTTTCCATTGTATTTGGATTAAATTTGTAACCTTAGGTTTATTAGTACCTGGGTTTACCAACTGAATGACCATTTACTGTTTTTATGTTGTGCTCCTAATTTTAGTTTTTCCTTGATTTTGTTCATTGGAATTGTTGCTCTTTTATAAGATCTTAAATATGAAGACAAAGTAAGAGCACTGAGATGAGCGTTAGCAGACTTAGTGGTTTATGTTTTCTTATCAATAAAGCAAGGAGTTAGAGCAGATGATTTCCAAGATTTAAATTTTCAGTGCGTTTATTATTGTAATAGAGAAAGGTTGACTTTTGTTGCTAGTGAATGATGTTTATTAAGACTCATTATTAGTTCTTTGAGCTCTAAATCCTGGATTGCAAGACTGATGAGTAGCCAAATACGTATGCAATCTTGATAAGTCATCAGGGGACTACATTACTGTGTATAAGAGAGGCAAGTGGCATAATTCATTGCCTCTGTTATAGGAAGTATTCAAAACAAACATGCTCTTGATAGCTGGTCTCACTTAAAGAAGCAAATTAAATACTGTTAAAATTTTGGGAAGGGTGTCATGGATTAGAATAAATTGAATTTTTTTTTTTACCCAGATGAAATTACTGAAGCCAAATCAGGGACTGCTACACCACAGAGATCGGGCTCAGTTAGCAACTATCGAGCTTGCCAAAGGAATGATTCAGATGCTGAGGCTCAAGGAAAATCCTCAGAAGCTTCTCTTACCTCATCTGTAACCTCACTTGACTCTTCTCCTGTTGAATTAACTCCAAGACCTGGAAGTCACACAATAGAATTTTTTGAGATGTGCGCGAATCTAATTAAAATTCTTGCACAGTAAACCTAAAACTTTGCTTATTTCTTTGATAGCAATAAGCATGCATAATAAATCATAGCCAAATGCTTCCATGTATAATCAAGTTATATGTAATTATAACTGAGGGCTGGCCTTTTGGAATGCAGTTTGCACAGAGGTTGAAACATGATTAATAGTTAAAAGCATAATGTGCAAAAATGAATTATGACAATTTTGTTCATTGTTCAGTAGGCATATAGAATAATACACTATGCGCAATGAATTATAGGTCTCTCAGGCTCACTTGATTTTTTGGCTATTTTATATTTAGTGTATACAGGGCTTTGTAGAATATTAATTTACCATAAAGGCCTTCATATGTTAATTACATGTTGATGTGTTATATATTTGCTTCAAAGATTTATTCAATAAATATTTGCCTAGAGACTTCCCTGGCAGTCCAGTGGTTAAGACTGTGCTTCCAATGTAGCGGGGTGCAGGTTCAGTCCCTGGTGGGGGAACTCAGATCCCTCATGCCGCGTGGTGCGGCCAAAAAAGGAATAAGGAAATAAATATTTGACTAGAATCCCCAGAGACTTTTAGAGGTGATTTTGTTTTCTGGGCTCCTTAATTTAGCAAGTATTTTCAACATTAGGGATAGCCTGGATGATTCTTCTGTATCCTTTCCTTAATATTCTATAGTATATGGTAAGTCACATTAAAGATACCTGACACAAGTTGGATTTTTTTCTCTTAGTTTGGTAAGTGCAAAAACATACAGAACGTATATATTCAGATACTCCAGGCACTAATTTTAGTTCTACAATTAGCCCCACTATATTCTGTATATAAATTGCTCTTTTTGTCACAAGAGCTGCGTTGCATATACTGTAAATAAATCATTGGTTGGTTTGACATTTGCCAATATCACAGAGTCTTCTCTCCTAATCATGTCAGTCAGTATTAACTGTATGCAGGAATGTCTGGTCATTCAATCATGTACCTTTTAAATTGGTTCAGTGCATAGGACATGTCTTACAAACTGTTAACTGCTTAAACAGGACTTTTTCTCCTAAATTTCATTATGGCCATGTTTTAGAAGAAAAACTGAAAGGCTGTAAGGTGATCACATGTGTTATCTACCACTTAGATTCAATACTTGTTAACATTTTGCCGTATTTATCTATATATCTGTATGTAGATACAGTTATATATATGTGTGTGTATATGTTTGTGTATATATATATGCTTTTTTCCCCTGAACAATTTGGACATTGCAGACAGACTCATCACTCTTCAAAACTTAAAGCATCTCTTAAAAAATAATGACATTCTCCTAAAAAACCATAATACCATTCTCTAATGCCATCTAATCATGCATATTTAGATTTCCCTCATTGTCATACAAATTTATTTAAAACCAGGCTCCAACTAAAATTTACACATTGCATTTGGTTATCTCTTAGCTATTACCTTATTGTTTTGATAAAATGTGGAACAAATCAGTTCTTTTAACTAGTCACATTTGCTTTGGATTTTCATTACTTAAAGTAGCATTATGGGAACTGCCCAAAGTTGCTTAATCCTCCTAAGAACTCAGATTTATAATTTCTTTTTCTTGCTCTTAGTGTAATGCATTACATACTAGGTTTAAGAAAAAATTTAGCCACCTCAAATAAAATTTGTGTCATGTGTATGCTAATAAAAAAATACTGTGTCATTCATAATTGCCTTATATTTTAACTTACAGAAAGTTTCTTTGGTATTCTTTCCATTGCAACAGAACTCTTTCCACCCCCCCCACCCCCCATTTTTAAGACTCGGTATTGTAGTATTGTTTTTGGCACCTATGTAACCAGGTGATAATGCCTTCCAGTGTCATGATAGCTTGTATAGTTGTAGATGTAGCTCCAGCATCCTAGCAACATGCACTGAATTCAAGAGAAAACCTTGCTTCCTTTGTCCAGGGCTTATTCTATTCAACTTAGAATCGGAAAGCTGTATAAAATTATAGGAAGTTCAAACTGTACTTACAACTTGTATGTGGCCCTCTGTTTTGGAGATACTGACTTCATGTAGGCTCTCTAAATGCAGCATCATGTTCCTAGTGTTAAGAACAGAAGACTGTATTTTTAAAGCTACAAATTTGTATATAGAGCTAAGACGGTGTTGTAATGTCTCTGACCTNGAACCCGGTCTCCCACATTGCAGGCAGATGCTTTACCATCTGAGCCACCAGGGAAGCTAACAATAGAGGCTGTTTTCTGAATTAAAGCAGTGCAGCTGGGGAAGAGGACATTTTTCTTTCTGCCTCAAATCTGTGTGCCAGTGTTTGCATGTGTGTGTTTTTGTATGTGTGGGCATGCCTTAATGAAAGGAGAAAACAGGACTAGTGATGATCAGTGTCATCGTAAACTTCTTGGTTTATTTTGTACTTTGGGACGACTTAAGCTTTAGTGCATAAGCATCTTTGCGGTGGTGGATGGGAAGAGCCATCCTGACATTTTAGGAATAAAGCTGTTGGCATTTTGGGCAGGACAGTCTCTTGTGCATGATTGCCCTTTGCTTTGCAGGCTTCTAATCCTTGCCACTAGTGTCTCCTTAGTGACAACCAAAAAGTCCTCCATAAATGCCCTCCATGGGGTGATAACTGCCCTTGCTTGAGTTAGGAAGAAAATAGGACTGAAAGTAAAAAGGACATGTGACAAAGTTTAACAGTGGTTGGATTACGTTGGGGCTTTCCAGGTGGCGCTTGTGGTAAAGAACCCACCTGCCAGTGCAGGAGACATAAGAGACACGGGTTTCTTCCCCTGGGTTGGGAAGATCCCCAGGAGGGAAGACATGGCAACCCTCTCTAGTATTCTTGCCGAGAGAAGCCAATGAACAGAGGAGCCTGTCAGGCTGCAGTCCATAGGGTTGCAAAGAGTTGGACATGACTGAAGTGACTTGGCATGCACGGGTCAACTAGAGTAGGGGCTGGCACGCCAACGTCTGCTTCTATAAATAAAGTTTTATTGGGACACAAGCAGGTCCTTTTGTTTGTGTGTTGCCTGTGAGTGATTTTGTGCTACAGCAGACTGAGTAGTTGTCAGAGACTGTGGCTCATAGAGCCTGAGACATTCACTGTGTGGCCTTTACTGCGCTGCCCTTGGCCCCCGGGCCCTTCTCCAAGGCTCCGGACCCTTCCCCCAAAGCTCTGGGCCCTTCCCCAAGGCTCCGGGCCCTTCCCCCAAAGCTCCGGACCCTTCCCCAAGGCTCCGGGCCCTTCCCCCAAAGCTCCGGACCCTTCCCCAAGGCTC
>SJYX01020907.1:226151-245859 GCA_006410675.1 Oreotragus oreotragus
CACTGCAGGGGGTGTGGGTTTGATCCCTGGTCTGGGAAGATGCCACGTGGCATGGCCAAAAAGTTAAAAAAAAAAAAAGACAGCTGAGGGAAGCAGAGGTGTGGTGGCCAGTAGGAGAAAAAAGATTGGAAAGATAGGCTAAGACTGGGAGAGATCAACTTGCTACTGTTAAATCCTATGGAATTTACTACTGTACTATAAATAAGAAAATTATGTGTATAAGAATTATTAAGAAGGAATAATTTAACTTTCAAGAGAAAGATGATAGAATGTAGCATACTTCCAAAGTTTTTCATATTGTGTCTATAACATTTGGAAATGTTAGAGAAAAGCTTATAATCACTCATAATATGCCACTTTTTTGGGGGTGATGTATTAATGCTTTTAGAGATAATGTCAATATGATTAATATTTAGTGTATAATAGTACCAAGGAGGAGAAAGAAATGGCAACCCACTCTAGTATTCTTGCCTAGAGAATCATGTGGACAGAGGAGCCTGGTGGGCCGCTGTCCATAGGGTCACACAGAGTTGGACACGACTGAAGCGACTTAGCATGCATGCATGCATTGGAGAAGGAAATGGCAGCCCACTCTGGTTTTGCCTGGAGAATCCCAGAGACAGAGGAGCCTGGTGGGCTGCTGTCTATGGGGTTGCACAGAGTCAGACACGACTGAAGTGATTTAGCAGCAGCAGCAGCAGCAGCAGCAGTAGCACCAAAGAACTAAATTTCTCCAATGATGTATATATTTTTTGTTAAAAATCATATAGATAATAGCTATAAATAATAAAAAATGGATGTTAAATTATAGTAAGCATTGTTGAGTGTCATGTAATCTTTTCCTCCATCATCTCATGAAACCTTTTGCAGTGGTTTTCTGAGGCGTATCCTACATGGTCATGTGGATTTTATACCTTACTAAGTTGCTGGATTTAATTGCTAATCCTTTATTAAGGATTTTTACATTTATCTTATGAACTGAAAATTCTTCACTGATCACTGGGATTAATTTTTCTAATAATGTATTTTCCTTAGCCCAAAAGTTTGGTTTATTTTCATTGCTAGGTTCTCCAAATACGGGCTTCCCTGGTGGCTTAGATGATAAAGAATCTGCCTGCAATGCAGGAGACCCGGATTCGATCCTTGGATCAGGAATATCCATCCCCTGGAGAAGGGAATGTCTACCCACTCCAGTATTCTTGCCTGAAGAATTCCATGGAAAGAGGAGCCTGGCAGGCCACAGTCCACGAGATGGCAAAGAGTTAGACATAGCACTGAAATTCATTAGGACTCTTTTTTGTTTTTGGTCATGAGGATTCTTAAGACTACGTTTCTAATTATGCCATTTACAGTTTTGAATTAGGCAGTGGCTGATATTTTCTGGTCAGGCCCCTTCCATAGAGTTCCAGTTCATCCTATGTTAGCTGCTACAGCTGCATATACTTTGATGAGCAAAATACCTATTACACTGTCTACATAGAGCTTTTTAGTTTAAATAAACACGGAAATAAATGTAAAGTTTCAAATAGTTTTTTTTTAAGTTAGTTATTTATTTTTGGCTGGATGAGCTTTTCTCTAGTTGCATCAAGCAGAGGCTACTCCTCATTGAGGTGGCTTCTTATTGCGGATCACAGACAGGTTCTAGAGAACAGCCTTGATAGTTGTGGTGCACAGGCTTAAATGCTCCAAGGCATGTGGGATCTTCCAGATCAGGGATCGAATTCTTGTCTCCTGCTTTGGTAGGCAGATTCTTTACTACCGAGCCATCAGGGAAGCACCCCTCAAATAGTTTTACAAAGACACCGTGAGCCAGTAATTCAGCATAAGGCTTCTCCAAGAAAGCAAGAATACAAGTGATTGAGTTCATCCAGGTGAAGAGGGTTACTGTCTGTTGTTTTGCCTTTATTATTATTTTATCATGTTTATCATTTAAGTATGCTGCTGCTGCTGCTACTAAGTTGCTTCAGTCGTGTCCAACTCTGCGACCCCAGAGACGGCAGCCCACCAGGCTCCTCCGCCCGTGGAATTTTCCAAGCAAGAGTACTGGAGTGGGTTGTCATTACCTTCTCCATCATTTAATTATAGAAACTTGCTATAGTCCAGCCCATTTATTTGTGAATGTTTTTATTGGATCCAAATTGTACTGGAGTTAATTGCCAGTGAATCTTATTTTGTGACGTGTATGTGTAAGCTAAATGAATGGAGTAATAGAGATAGTAAAATATTTTAAGTGATTTTTGTATCTGAAGTAAAAAATTGATATTAAATAAAGAATCTTATATTAAAATTATGACTTTTTAGAAGTTTTTCAGAAAATTCTCATTGTCTAATGTCACAAGGGGTAGAATAGAGCAATTGCGTTCAATACAATAACTAAGAAATGTCCTTTACTAATTAGAAGTTATATGCTTTTGGAAATGATTTTTATTCAGTGTGTTTGCACCTCCAACTAATTTCAGAGCTCTTTCCTGTTTCCAGAGTGATTGATCCTTTATAAATTGTTAGTTCTTGTCTATAATAAGTTAGAAACTTTTAAAGACCTGTTTCTTCTTTTGTGTAAGTAGATAGTTTAAATTATTACTGAAAGTAGACTTTATGACTTAATTCTTGTCCACATAGTTTCAATAAAGAATGGTGACTAAATTTCAGAGCACTTTAGTATTGGATTGGCCAACCTGTTTGGGTTTTCCCATGAGATTTTATGGAAAAAAAAGGAAGGAACTTTTTGGCCAATCCAGCTTTTCTAATTTTTTTTAATTTTTGAAATTTGTTTTTAACTTAATTTTACTTTATGTTATTTATTTTTGACTGCGCTAGGTCTTTGTTGCTGCAAGCGGGCTTTCTCTAGTTGCAGTGAGTAGAGGCGATTCTTGAGTTGTGCTGTGCTTTGCATCGCGGGGCCTTCTCTCCTTGCAGAGCATAGACTCTCGGGTGTGTGGGCTCAGGAACTGCAGCTCGCTTCAGAGCACGAGGCCTTCGAGCACAGGCCCGGTAGCTATGGTGTGTGGGCTTAGTTCTCTGAGGCTTATGGATCTTCCTGGACCAGGGATCAAATCTGTGTCGCCTGCATTGGCAGGTGGATTTTTCACCACTGGACTACCAGGAAAGTCCCTCAGTATTTCTTTTTAAAGTATATTTATACTGTTTCTCTATACAATATAAATGTACTGTAGTCTGAGCATCATCTCAGTACTTCTTCCTGTTCCAAATCCCCTCTCCTTCAGTATGACTGTCTTGAGAGAGTATGCAGTTAGGAGGTATACTTTTTTTCCTCCATTGTTTTTACTCCTTTTTTTTTTTCTTTCTCTCTGAGCCTTCCTGAAGTTTCGGGAAGTTAGGTTCCCTTACTATGAGTGCTCATTATATGGAACTATACATTATTTTTTCCTTGGTTTCTTCAGAATGTTATTCTAAATTCTAGACAGAAAAACTCAAAATAATTTATGGAATTTTTTTGTTTTGGCTTAATTTAGTGTGTTGAGCATTATCTAAAATCTGAAACCTGATCTACCTGCATTGGAAATCACACACGTTTCAGTCAAATCTGTCTAAAGCTACTTTTAACATCTTTATAATTTCTCTGTAAAAGCTCTCCCAAAATCAAGGAAGCAAACTCTAATTTCAAAAATTATATACTTAACAGTGGTAAGCTACTTCTGATAAACTAAGCTGGAAAAGTTACTTCTATCATTAAGCATTTTGGGAAAACAATGATTATAAATATTAGGAACACAATATAAAATAAGGTGAAAACTTTAATGTTCTTGATAATATAGTTTTTAATAAGGAAATAAAGTGATGAATCCTGCATTAGCTTCTGATTTACTAAAATGTGTCTGTATAAGAGGGACTTCCCAGGTGGCGCTAGTGGTAAAGAATCGGCCTGCCAATGCAAGAGTCACAAGAGATGCGGGTTTGATCCCTGGTTGGGAAGATCCCCTGGAGAAGGAAATGGCACCCCACTCCAGTATTCTTGCCTGGAAAATTCTGTGGGCAGAGGAGCTTGGAGGGCCGTAGTCCATGGGGCTGCAAAGAGTCAGAAATGACGAAATACATGAAGCACAGAGCTGTATAGGAATAGTTTTTATATTTGTTTTGGTATTTCCACATGAGCACATAAAATTGTATGATAGAAATCTACCATAATTTTAGTGAAAAGTAATTACCATTTGTATTTAGTGACATTTTATTTGACATTGACAAAATGCTGTAATATTGCTTCTTAAATACAGTTTTCATTCATGGATTCTGTATTTGTGAGCTCACTTACTCATTTTAAATATATTTGTAAGCCCCAAATCAGTTCCCAGGTGCTTTCCAGCTGAGTTCTCAGCTGAGTCAAAAGACTCCTTCTGCCTTTGTGTTTTAGCTCTCACAGTGAAAATAAGCATCGTCTCTGTGGTCTCTTTCGTGTTATGTTTTCCACATTTTTTGCTTTTTCTTGGTGATTTTGCTATTTTAAAAGGCCCCCAAGTGTAGTGAAGAGTTGCTTTGTAGTGTTTGTTGTTAAGTCCAAGAGGGCTTTGACGTGCCTTACAGAGAAAATATGCAGGCAGAGCCAGGGGAACAGAGCATTGTGGAGGCACATCATAAAAATGAAGTGAACAGTGGTCTGTCTTCAAATCAGTAGTAGTTCCTAAAATCAAGTGGTCTTTCTCCCAGAGTTAAACACAGTCTTCAAACAGATATCTTCTCAGAGCTCAGCTGGGGACCCTATAAGTATAGAAGATATTAATTGTAGTTCTGATCATCATTTCTGCATATTCAGATGTGGTTTGCCTGGAAACAGAGACTGCCAGCCATTGTGGGGTGAATCTTCAGCTTATCCTTGTTTGTAGACTGCAGCTACAAAGTAATAGCAGCCATTGACAACAGCCCATATGGCAGTTAAGGGAGACTTTCTAAAGTTCCCTGCCACCCTGTCCACCCTCACCCCTGCTGCTGGGCATGGAGTTGACTGTGGCAGATGTAGTCTAGGATTTGCCACACTGGCTTGAGACCTTGGAAACAGTATTGCCATAAAGGGATGCTATAGCATGGTGAAAACAGNAGACTTTCTAAAGTTCCCTGCCACCCTGTCCACCCTCACCCCTGCTGCTGGGCATGGAGTTGACTGTGGCAGATGTAGTCTAGGATTTGCCACACTGGCTTGAGACCTTGGAAACAGTATTGCCATAAAGGGATGCTATAGCATGGTGAAAACAGACAGAGAATGTACTTTTTAAAAGTTATTTAACTTTGTATTTTCTACCTAATTCTGCCTTTCGTTTTCTTCTCCCTGCTTAAATCAGTGCAAGTCAGCCCACATTTTTGGATCTTTACGTAGTAGGTAGGAAATTATGTGCAGGCATACGTAGAGGAAATGAAGGGTAGCTGGAAGTGATTCAGGAGAAGACAGCACGTGATAGGGCTTAATATACCAAGAGAGAGATTATCAGTGGTTCACAACCCTTGTTTTTATTGGTATAACCTAGGGAACTTTTTAAAAAATACAGATGCTTGGGCCCTACTCCAGAAATTTCTCATTAATCTGAGGCAGGAATCAGTGTGTGTGTGTGTGTGTGTGTGTGTGTGTGTGTGTGTGTGTGCTTGCATTTTTTTCTCCTCCAAAACCTCCGTGTGTGTGTGTGTGTGTGTGTGTGTGTGTGTGTGTGTGTGTATGCGTGCATTTTTCTCTCCTCCAAAACCTCCCTAGATCACCCAACATCCACCATCAAAACTGGTGGATTATATATTTTCTGTTTAGCTCTAGAAGAGAGGATGAGTAGCATTGACGGAAAGGTATAGAGAGTTTCAGCTTGTTATAATGAAGAATATTGAATATTCTGGTAATTTGAACTTTGTCCTCCTAGAAATACTAAGGTATACATGAGTTAACTGCTTGGGAACAATGCTGTGAAGATGACTGCTTTGGATAATGTGTAGGACTTAATCTTTCCTTAATTTTATTTAAAAAAGAAAGTTCTGCTGTATTTCTGCAGATTTATAAAATTGGAGGATAATTGTTTTACAGTTCTGTATTGGTTTCTGCTGTACAACAGTATAAATCAACCATAAGGATATATGTATATACATATGCTTCTACAGATTTAGTTTGGAGTATGCTAAGATCAGTTTGGGGCATATTGAGTCTGAGGTGTCTGTAGGGAATGTAGGTAGAGGTGTTGACTCAGAGTCATGACTGGGAGAACATCAGTGAAAAGACGATGGTGGAAATCACTGTCTCCATACTGATTTTCATTCATATGACCCATATCTTATAAATTTACCGTATATTGATAGTGATAATAAAACATGATCCCTGGTCTCATGGAGCTTAAAGACAGAGAAACTAAATACTGAAGAATGTTTACAAAACGACCTGGCGGCGTCTTAAATTGTCATCCCTGTCAGCTAGATTGCTGCAGTAGGGTCAGGGGTTGCAACTGGATTATAAATTATTGAGAGAAGTCCTTTGTAATCCATTTGAAATAAGTGACAGCATATTCAGACACTGAGATTGGAGAAAAAAAGAAATTCTGTGGTGCTTTCTTAGCCCAGAAAATAAATTTTCAGGGACAATTTCCAGTCTTTTTTAATTTATATTTTGCTTTTGCTGTCCTTTTTTTAAAAAAGATATTTTGTCATTTGCTGTCCTTTCCCTTCATCTCTTAAATTTGTCTGCTTTTGTAACATCATCATTATCAGTTCTTGAATAGAGATATTTCTTGGTAAACAGTTATTTCTTATTTTCTTACTTTTAAATTTGGTCTTGTATTCTCAAAGACTTACTGAAAATAGAATACTAATGTAACTTTGACAACTATAGATACCGAGAGGCCATTCAGAAGTGGGATGAAGCACTACAGTTAACCCCAAATGATGCTACCCTGTATGAGATGAAATCACAGGTAATGGTTATGAAGAATTTCCCTTTCATTGTGCAGTTGCACTGTTTGTGATGTGAGTAGTGATGAGCCAAAAGAATATTTCCTCCCATTTTCTTTTGTTAGATACAATTTGTTTATTTGGGGAAAACATATGTCACCTTATTATTTATGGCTCTTTCCTCATGCATCAGAGTAGAAATTTGTTTACCTTAATATTGAAACTAGTTTTTATTTCAACTTAACTATGCTTAAGATATGAGTGATGGGTATCTTTTAAAAAGTTTCTGGTGATTTCTTAAATAGATGAAATATGTTAGCTTTCCTTGGAAATTAATTGTAGTGGACTTGACAGTAACTCAGTCTCTTCAGAATGAGGATGAATTGAATTCTGGATGAAGTTATTTCTCTTAGAACAGCCTGGTCCATAGCAAAAGGTCAGAAGAGACTCAGTTTATTAATAGTGTAAAAATAACATTTGTACTTATAAAAATGTTTTTAATGTTTTGTGGGAAAGTTCATAAAGAAAACCTCTGGAGTACTTCTATTAGATTATTTAAGAGACTTTTGAAATCTCAGGCAGAGCACTAACACACTTCTGGCATGATATAGTTGCAATTCAGCCTGATCTGCCCACCTAGCATATCTTTCAGATGATGATCCAAAACATAGGGCACATCCTTTTTCAGATCTGATTTTAATTTATCCAGGAAAAACCCAAATAAATTATTTTCTACTGAACTTCATTTGGATAAGCCTTTAATTTTTAATCTTAAATATGTATATATTAAAGGTAGGATTTGTGGCAAGCTGTATGAAGTGAGTCGTTTTATTTGGAACCTGATAATGGTAGTGTCGTAAATCTTGTGAAATGCAAATGGTCAAAATTTTATAGGTAAAAGCCAGCACTTCCCCATAAATTGAAATAGAGGGTTCTGGAACACCTTGATTTTTCTGGTGTGTATGATTTGGAGAACCTAATTATGGGCGGGCTGGTGGTGTGTTTAAATGATTTTTATAGCAGGAAGATGTACATGTGAGACAAGATGGGTGGTTGAACCAAAATTTAAATTTACTTAGTTTGACAGAAAGACTTGGGGTTCCCTAAAAAACACATTGTAAGTTGAGTAAATAGACGGGGAGTTGGAGTTCAAATAGCTGTGAGCCATCATGGCCAGAATATGGCTATCTGGTTTGGTTGGGGCTTTCCAGGTGGCGCTATTTTTAACATGCCTGTGAATGCAGGAGACATAAGAGACATGGGTTTGATCCCTGGGTTGGAAAGAACCCCTCAAGGAGGAAGTGGCAACCCTCTCCAGTATTCTTGCCTGGAGAATTTCATGGACAGAGAAGCCTGGTGGGCTATAGGTCCATAGGGTTGCAAAGAGTTGGACACAACTGAAGCAGCTTAGCATGTATGCATGCAGTAGGGTTCAACAGTTGCAAAGAGAATATATTTTTCATAATTATTTCAGGAATAGGAAGAATATAATAACTTTTAACCCTGAGTAGCAGAGGAGGGGGTTAAAACCACTAAAATGTTGTATTTTCCAGACTAAAAATATATTTTCAAAAATGGAGAGTTGTTTACATATGATTGTTTACATTTTTTTTTTTTGCTAGTTTTTAATTTGCTAATTTATGAGTGTTACTGATGGGTTTCTTCTTTTTTGGCCATAGGTCCTAATGTCTCTTCATGAAATGTTCCCAGCAGTTCATGCTGCAGAAATGGCTGTCCAGAGAAATCCACATTCATGGGAATCTTGGCAGACTTTGGGGCGTGCTCAACTTGGATTAGGAGAGATAGTCTTGGTAAGGAAGTCAGATTATTTCAGTGATGACATTTTATTTGACATGTTTTTGATCAGTTGAACCAAAAAGTAAATAGTCATTTATCAGATCTACACAAAAGGTAAATAGCAAATAACCTTTTAAAGGTATTAACCCATAAACACTGCTCACTTATTACTGAATATCTTTTTTCCATTACAAACATCAGTTACAATATATCAGGACCAGAATATTTTTCAGGTATTTGGCATCATGGGAATTAAAAAATAATAATAAATGTTGGCATTTGGTAAACTTTATTTAACTATAAAATAACTTTTAGATTAGTTCATTGCATCTTTCAGTTTACCCCCATTATAAAGTGATATCAGTAGCACTTTGGAGACAAAACCACTAAGAGATTGTGTTGAAGAAGGAAGAAAGTAGAATATAGAAGAATAATGGTGATAAATACTTCAGACTGAAAAGTTGCTAAGCTTGGTGAGCAGAGAAATGGAAAAGGGTTGAAACTGAAGTATTCATTGTGTAAAGTTTACTATAAACTGGTACTTGATGAATTTCTTACCTTATCTGGACTATACCTTGTATGTAGCAAAGGCTCAGTAGGTCAGAGTTGGCTGTGAGCATTGTCTTCTTTTCATTTTTGTTTTGACTGAACTATATATACCTAACAGCTAATTCCCTAACAGGTGTTTGCAAATCTAATATAGTGGTGCCAGATTTCCTCTGTGTCATCAAGTAAATTAAAATTTTTCATACTTTTTTTAGACTTTTATAGTTGAAAACAAAACAAGCAAAAAATCCCAAAGAAGTTACTTCTGAAATTCTTGGTAAATCTTGAGTTTAACATTACTAGTAATGGTTTTAGTAAGTTGTGGATAACTTAGATTTTTCCGGTACTCTTGTAAATATATGATTATTTCTAATTACCAAATAGGATATTTATCAAATTCTCAAAAATCATATAGAATCTTGATGAGAAAAGGATTGAAATAATTTCAAAATTATAGTCCAAAAGAAGATTCATGGCGATGGAAACAAGTTTAACCAGAAATTGTTTTTTTTCCTTGCCATTTGACATAGTCATCTTTTCTCTCTTTTGTCTGAAGAATTAAATCATATCACAGTTGGAAAAAGAAATTCAAGGAATTTAGTTTTCTAACAGGTTAATTGCAAAACAGAAGCCTAGCTTATAGTATTTTTTACCCATTTCTCTTCTAATAAAATTTTACAAATCATTATCTGTTTTACATATAAGTGTTTACGGTAGTGGAGAAAATCTCTAGGACATATAGCAAAGATTGTCCTATAAAGAAAGAAAATAAAGTGCAGATGAAACAACAGAGCTATTTTGAATCAGCTAATAAAAGTAGAATTATTCAGTATTTTAAGTTTTCAAAATAAGAGTACCAGTGGTTCAACTGTTACTTTTTTCCCCTTGGTAAATTTCTTTCTTATTTATATTGTGAAATTATTATATATCCACTCTGAAATTATTGGAGGAATCAAAAGTGGGTTTTTTCCTCCATTTAGTATGATTTTAGGACTCTGTTTGGAAAAAATCTAAATTTTTGATTTTTAGGTAAACTTAAGCTGTTATTTTGAAACACTGGAATGGAAAAAATAACTTTATTCATTGTCATAATAAAGGGAATACTATAAAAAATATATTGAAAACAAGCTAAAATTTTTAACATCTAACAGTTCTTAATATATCCATATGGACAAAAACAAAAGAAAATACGTAGGTAAATTAGACAATAAGTTAAAAGTCAATAGTTGGATATATATCTATGAGTAATATTTAGATTTTTATGTGGAGCTGAGTGTGTATTTTAGAAAATGGTCACAGGCTTACTTTGTTTTTCATTTTCTAATTCTTTGAGGTGTAAAGTTAGGTTTTTGCTTGAGATCTTTTCTGTTTTAAATATAACATTTATCACTATAAACTTATAGTTAGTTTTGCTTTTGCAAATATACCATCTTATAGTGTCAGGATGTTATAGTTTCATTTTCGTTTCGAGATACATTTTAATTTCTCTTTTGAGTTCTTCTTTGACTCACTGGTTGTTCAAGAGTGTGCTGCTTAATTTCCATATATTTGTGTTTTTCCAGTTCTGTTGATTTCTAGCTTTATTCTCTTGTAGTTCAGAAAAGATACTTGGTATGTCTTCTTAAATTTAAGACTTGTTTTGTGGCCTGAGATGTGACCTCCCTGGAAAACGTTCTGTGTGTTCTTGAGAATAATGTGTATTCTGCTCCTGTTGGATGAGTCTGTATATTTGTCTGTTAGGTCCCTTTGGTCTGTATTGTTGTTCAGGTCTTCTGTTTCCTTATTGATCTTATGTTGGAATGTTCTATCCATTATTGGAAGTAGGACATTGAAGTCTCCTGTTAATACTTTATTGCTATATGTTTCTCCCTTCAATTCTGTCAGTGTTTACTTTATATACTTAAATGTTCTGATGTTGGGTATGTATATATTTATAATTACTGTATTTTTCTGGTGAATTGATTCTTTTATCATTATATATAATGTTCTTCTTTACCCTCTTGTTACACTTAAGACATGTTATCATTATTATGATCTAAACTTTTGGCTTCAAAGACAGGCGTTCCTAATGCCTTTCTGATCATGAGCTGGCCCAAGAAATCCCCAGATTTGCATGTTTGCTGATTTCCAGAAGCTGAACAATGCATTTGACTTGTTTTGACCCATCATGTCAATACCTCTATTTTAGTGGACTTTTTGGTCCTTATCAACAGTTTTGTCAGCTACTTTCTTTTATACTTTTTGACTCTTTTTTTTTTTTTTAACCATAACCATCATTCCAGTACATTTACTGTTTTTTAAAACCATAACCATGATATCCAGCACAGCTCTAACTTCCACCTTTACATTGTAATACAGTGAGAAAAAGAGAGAGACATATTGTGGATTATATTAAATACATTCCTTGTTAAAACTAAGCAAAGAAGTCTGACCTTTTCTCCCCTGTAGGCAATTCGAAGTTTTCAAGTAGCCCTTCACATCTATCCAATGAACCCTGAGATATGGAAAGAAGACCTTTCTTGGGCAAGAACACTCCAGGAACAGCAGAAAGTAGCAGAGAGGATTAAAAAGAGTGAAGTACCAGCAGAAGTAACACATTTCTCACCCAAGTCAATTCCTGACTATGACTTTGAAAGTGATGAGATTGTTGCTGTTTGTGCAGCTATTGCTGAAAAACAGAAGACAGTTGCAGCAAATAAAACAATGGTTATTGTGTCCGCTTCTGGGGCTGTAGAGACTGTGACTGAGAGGGAAGATGGGGCTGCACCACCGGATGGCTCTGTTTTTATCAGAGCCCGATAGCTTAGCAAGGGTCATTTGGATCCATCTTTGATTACCACTTAACTTTTCGGCATGGGGGCCTTTAGTCTGGAGAAACAGGGTAAAACTCCTGCTTGTTAAATAAATAGTTTTTCAGATGAGATATATAAAACTTAAGTGAAAGAATTATTGTATAGTTTTTGGACTGTGCTTTGATGAGGTGTGATTTCAGCTCAAGATTAAAATTCTGAGTACATGGTTTTTTGATTAAGAAGCTTAATTTAATCCAAATATATAAGTGAATGCATTTTCAAGATACAACTTGAAAAGTAAGTTCTCAAATAGTGAACAACTTGATGGCCAGTGTTATTAAAATATTGACTTGTTGATTTTTGTTTCATAATTAAGGAAGTAGGCCTCTTTCCCTGCTAGAAATATACTGCTGTTCCTATTCACTCTTCTTTTTCTCTTGTTTCACTAGAATAAGTCTGTCACGAAGCTTGAATCTTTTTGATACTCATTTTGATTCAGAGTTGTCATTTGGTCCTATGTAGGATCTTGGAAGTTTGAAAATGCATGCAAATGTGTACGCTGAACATTTTCTGAAGTTTCTCTTAATTTTGATTTGTGCTTTTAACTTTATAATTAATATGACAATGATAGCTGCCACTTTCAGTATTTTTTAGATGTGTGAGATACTGACAAATGTCAGAATCATGGTTTATTTTTAAAATTATTAAGGCAGATAGAGTAGTCCTTAGCACCAAGTGAGTCATTTTAAAGATGTGCATTTTTAAAAAAAAACAGTGGCTCTTACAGATACATCATACCAAATTGCACTACTGTTTTCCCAGTCAAAAGTGGTATTTTCTTTTCCTTATTTTTAAAAGATTAAAAACATTAAAAACAACTTATTTCTTGAGGTAATTTCCTAGCTGATGGTTTAGAATTCCTGTTCTAGTTAACTTTTATGGAACTGCTCAGTGAAATGAGAAACAATCACAATTTTAAATGACTCAATTATACTTTTCTAAAAATTGAGGAGGAAAAATAGATATGTTAGTGAAATAAAGGAGTGAATAATGTTAGGCGCAACATACACAGAAACTGAAGAGTGATTTACAGTTTAATCCCATGAGTAGAAAGGATATATTGAAGGATATATTTCATTGAAAGGTGACCATCACATCCACAAATCAATACTGACATTGCTAATGTTAATTATTATTTTAGTACAGTTATATAGAACTGCTGGGTACTGTTACTTCTGAAACTCAGGAAGCTAGTATTGGTATTTTATCCTTGTTAGAGAGGAAGTAAGTTACTTTTTATTTTAAGGAATTTTATCTTGCCCACTGGGAGCATGTACATGTAATGGTCTGAGATGACTGAAAAACTTTTTTTTTTAGTGGAATGCTTACTTCTTTTTTTCAGAGTTGGAGAAGCCAGCATTTGCCTTGAAAAGTACTATTCCCCTCACCCCAAAGTTATATCACATAGTTAGCTCTGGTTAGAGAAGTTTGTTTTACAAAGATCAAAAAAAAATTAATTACATTTTATTTTGTTTAATAACGCATATTCTTCAAAGGCAGATAGATGGGTGTGTAGAGAAATGTGCACTTACTGTTTCATATGTTGTTTTGAGTAATGGATGTTGATTGTATAGTTTGTGAATAAATAGGTTTTTTTGCTTTTAAAGGTTTGCCTATTACTTTGTGTTGTTAGCTTCTGAAAAAATTAGATTGATTAATTTATTTCTTATGTGAAAATAAAATATATAAGGCACCTTGTATGGTGTCTTGTGTATGAAGTACTCAGTAAATGCTAGCTGTTTCTGTGAAGCACTTTAATTGGTTTTATTTAACCTCACTTTCTTCTGATTTTAAGAAAAGAGGAAAACTTCTTTGTAATTTTTTCCATACTTGGAAGTGAAAAGTTATTCCTTCTAATACTACGGACAGCTGGCTTTCAGTTGGGGAATGTTCTTGGTGTAGATTTATCAGTTCAGTTCAGTTACTCAGTCCTGTCCAACTCTTTGCTATCCCATGAATCGCAGCACGCCTCCCTGTTCATCACCATCTCCCGGAGTTCACTCAGACTCACGTCCATCGAGTCCGTGATGCCATCCAGCCATTCTTATCCTCAGTCGTCCCCTTCTCCTCCTGCCCCCAATCCTTCCCAGCATCAGAGTCTTTTCCAATGACTCAACTCTTCGCATGAGGTGACCAAAGTACTGGAGTTTCAGCTTTAGCGTCATTCCTTCCAAAGAAATCTCAGGGTTGATCTCCTTCAGAATGGACTGGTTGGATCTCCTTGCAGTCCAAGGGATTCTCAAGAGTCTTCTCCAACACCACAGTTCAAAAGCATCAATTCTGCGGCACTCAGCCTTCACAGTCCAACTCTCACATCCATACATGACCACAGGAAAAACCATAGCCTTGACTAGATGGACCTTAGTTTGCAAAGTAATGTCTCTGCTTTTGAATATACTATCTAGGTTGGTCATAACTTTTCTTCCAAGGAGTAAGCGTCTTCTAATTTCATGGCTGCAGTCACCATCTCCAGTGATTTTGGACCCCAAAAAGATAAAGTCTGACACTGTTTCCACTGTTTCCCCATCTANTTTTCTACCTCATTATGTGAATTAAGTGGTGATAACTCAGTTAAAATGATTAAAATATCAATTAGCTACATGACTTTATGGAGAACAAAGTTGCGTGCTTTTCTGATATAGAGTCAATAGGTTATGGTTAATTTTGAGAAATGCACTTACACACTGTGTCTGAAGGAGTAAAGTTTGCTGCATCACACAGTGCTAAAATGAGGAAGGAAGTAGTTTTTTTATGAAAAAAATCAAATAGGAGTAAAGGGCATATATTTCTTTGTTTTGTAAAATGACAGTAATATGTCATCCGCAATCTTGTCAGCATAGAGGTATTCTTTGATTTTGTCATATGCACTTTTATAAATTACCCTCAGCTCCCTGTCTTGCTCTGCATTCTGTCTTAGGACTACTATGGGCATTCAGTCATGAAAATGGAAGTCTACATAGAAAGTCCTCAAACTATTCTTAATGTAAGATCTATAATATTCCTTTTTATTTCTGTTGATTCTCAGCCTCTGAGACACACCACTGTTGTATTATTTCAGTAGCACACGCCTTTTTCAGACCTGGAATGTAACTTCTGAAAACTTCTTCACTTTCTCAGTGCTCTGAGGTCTGAGCAACTATGAATCAGATCTTAGCTTGTGAGGCCAAAGGTCCTAAAACTATTCAGTTGTACCTGTCACAGACCTCTTGTCTTCCTCTAAGAATGACTCAGATGTTTCAATAAATTATGTGTCTGTAGATATGGCTTGAACACTAATTTCCTTCCTGCAAACTCATGAGGCGATTTCTTAGTTTTTTTTTTTTTTAACAGTCTAGCAATCTCGCATAGTCCTAAGACTCTCCCCCCCTCTTTTTTTTAAAAATTTTATTTATTTGGCTGTGTCAGATCTTAGTTGCAGCACGTATGATTTCTATCTTCACTGCAGCATGTGGGATCTAGTTCCCTGAAAAGGGATTGAATTCGGGCCTCCTGCATTGGGAGCACAGTCTTAGCCACTGGGCCACCAGGGAAGTCCCTCTATTCCTTTTGATATATCTAGTTACAGATCAGGCATTCTCCCTATCTTATGGTAACTCTTCAGTTCACCTCTTACCTCAAATGGCACTGTAAGGGCAATCCAATCACAGGTTTTGTCTTGTCTCCCAAATTCAGCAACCTGACTATCATGATTATAGGGCTTTCTGGGCTCATTTATGTCTAAAATGCTCTAAGTCCCTGAAATGCAACTTGAATAAAAGTGTCTTTTTTCCTCTTGACTTTAAGAACAGTCACAGCATATTATATCATCCAAAAAAAAAAAAAAACTGAAAAGGAATGCTGCATTTTGGGAGATTTCATAAGGACCTTAAATTGCATATTATGAGGCATAACTAAATGCTTTTTTTCATCAATTCCTTTTCTCATTGCAGGTGGTCAATTCTCAGCTTCCCTCTTTGTCTTCTCTTTTCCTGATAGATTAAAAATCTCTGGTTTGCTGGTCTTTGTCCTTATGACCATTTCCTTCCTTCCTTTAGCTTAGCTCCACCAGTATTGTGTCTTTCTACCCTCTCACCTCTTTAGCTACCACTAAGAACTGCTTGTCTATATTTCCATGCACTTTGTTATTCCAATCCACTAAACCATGTTCTCAAGTTTCTTATCTCTTTTCTAAGCCTATTATATCTCACTTAGCATGGGGATGGCCTCCTGGTTGAAGTGTACACAAAGGATCAAAGTAAAGTAGTAACTTAGGATGAAGGTAAATGTCTCTAATTCTTTTCAATGTGATAGCTTTTTTCTTTACCACATTAATAAAAATTTCATAACTCTCAAAACAACTTATAAACATTAAAAAAATTGATACCAACAGACTCAAGTTACTGATGAAAACTCTTAGCATTCAGTACTTAATAGGGTTTCTAATTTCCTTCTTAACATATGTAAAGCAGATCAAATTAAGCACTCTTGACATTTAGACTCTTAAAACAAGAAGCCAATTTACACTTCCTCAGAATAAGTAAAAGAGAAAAAAATCCACAGATGCAGGCTGCCCTCCCCTCAACTCCTGCATCAGGGTCTTACGGATTGAATGTTTAAAAAAAAAAAAAATTCACAGTAGCTTAGTGGATTCACTGGATGTAAGAGATGCAGATGGTAGAGACTAAGTACAGAGTTTGTCCTACTCTGGTTTTAGGTATGTGGCTTGAGGTTAGACCAGGGACTGATGGGTAATTATTCACAGTGGGAGAGCAGGGTCAGATATTAGTTATGTCTCCAAGATGAACAGAATTCCCTCTATATGTTGCTTCTATTTGCTTCACAGAACACTGATGCCTTATGAGCTCGTGCCCATCTTTATAGTGTCAGAGATTGGGAGAGAAATTATGCCAGAAATTATGTAAATGCCAGAAATTATGTAAACACTTTGATTCTCTACTTCCAGGATATTTTTCAGCTTAAGATAGTTTTTATTGATCCTCCCGTTATATATGCCAATATACCCCCTTTCCTATTTTGTCTGGTTAGCACAGGGCCATTGAACGCATACTGACATAGGATAACCTAAAAAACCGAATTGTCAGTGGTTGATTGTTTTACTTACATTGTTATTTTAATGATTATATCCTACAAGAAAGAACATCTTAAGAATTATGATTTATAAAAGACATTACACCTAAGACATAAAGCAGTTAGTCAAATATAGAAAGATGAATATGTTAAAGGTAATTTATCAGCATAAAATACTTTAACCAAAATCGATTTGTACCACAGGTAATTATAATTAGTGTTTCGAAAGACTCCTTAGACTTGGTTTTCCTAAACAAAATTACAGAACCTCAGAAAGGTAGGAAGAAAGACAGAAAGGTTAGGAAACTATGCAAACACCTAGCAGTTGAGAGTTACAAATACTGGATAATTTAAAATCAATGCATAACTATAAAACATTCAAAACAGAAAACTAGGAGCAGTTTAAACTCATAAAGCCACAGCTAGAATAGGTGCTTCAAGTTTGGCGTTTCTTGCTCTCAGTATGTCATTCTTTCCCAAGGATATGGTTTAAAACGGCAACAAAATGTGCTAGAGATCAGAGTTCAGGACTGAGAGTTCAGAAGGGAAATACTAAATCGTATGAGAAACAAGGAGTCTCTAATTCTGAGCATAAACTGTTCAAATATCTGGCTGACAGCTAAACTGTTTGCGTATAAGGAACATCTCAGGAGCAGTGATGGAAAAGAAGTCAGAGACCTGGAGCGAAACATGGGATGCCCCAGATACAGACCTCTGAGTCTCATTAAAAAAAAAATTAACTGCGTTCCTCAATCAAGCTCAGTTCAGTTACCAGAAAGGTGGCATTTTGGTCAGAGGACAGGGGCCCAACCGGCAGAGCACCTGGAAATTAGGGGATTCCCTGGAAACAAGGTGAATCAGAAAGCATGAGCTCTGTAATCCACCTGAATTTCCAGTGTTTTAACAAATTTGGCAGGAATGGGTGACTGATAGGAAACCTGGTTTAAATTGCAGCAGCAGGAAAGCCTAAGAGCAAAGCAGAAATTTTAGTAGGTATAAATTGCTGAACATGGAGGGCGGGTGAGTGTGAAAGCAGAAGTCAGGCAGCTACAGCGGAGTTTGCAGTCTGTGGTCAGGCAAGGTAACTGCCTAAGGGAGGGGGGCGGTGGGGGACAGAATAATCATCAGAATAGGATAGAATTTGGAGTCACTACAACGTATTATTTGCAGTCTTCATTTTCAACCAAAAATTAGGTATCCAAAGAAACTAAATTTACTTTTATTTTCCTGATTATTTGTCAATCAATATAATCTGACTCCAAGGGAATTGACATGTTGTATTTGGCAGACGTAGGTGTGCTCACCTCCTCTCATGAGCCAAAAATCACAACTGGCAGGACAGTTGTCACTGAAAAAGTCTGAAACCTTCCAGAAAGGATCTTCTACAGACATAAAGAAGGAGCCTCAAGGAGACCATTAGGAAAGGCAGACTAACAATATAATCAAATCCCATATGCCATGGATGGGCAACCCATAAACTATAGATTAATTATATTACATAAGTTCTTTCACAGGCGTGAAAGCTCTGACACCCATATCAGGCCCCCTAGTGGGGGGCGGGTGTCCAAATCTGGAAAGAGGAGCCCCCAGAGCAACTGGCTATGAAGGTCAAGAGGATCTGATTGCAGGAGAACCACAGAATTGGGGGAAACAGACACATCACAGGGCTCACACAAAATCTCAGGCACTCTAGGATCCAGGGCAAAAGCAGTAATCTCACAGAAGGCTGAGGCAGACCTACCTGCTGGTCTTAGAAGGTCTCCTGGCTCACCCTGGGGACATAGACACCAGTGGAGGACATATCTGGGTGTATTCATCTGCCTGAACTCTTCTAGAGGCTGTCATCTTGTTTGGGTCCTTATCACCAAAACCTGGCTCCACCCAAGAGCCCTTAGTTCCAGTTCTGGGATGCCTCAAGCCAAACAACTAACTGGGTGAAGTCACAGCCCCACCCATCAGCACCTGAGTGCTGTGCTAAGTCACTTCAGTCCTGTCTGACTCTTTGGGACGCTATGGACTGTAGCCTGCCAGGCTTCCCCCGTCCATGGGATTCTCTGGCAAGAATACTGGAGTGGGCTGCCAGAGTCCACAGCTGCCTGTAGATATCACACCAGATGTGGCCCTGCCCACCAGAAGGCCAAGCCTGCAACAGGAGGAAACAGAAAATATGAACAGACCAAGTGTGGTACTGAAATTGAATCAGTAATTTAAAAACTAGACTATACATAGAAGATTCTAAAGACTCCACTAGAAAACTACTAGAGTTCATCAATGAGTACAGTAAAGTTGCTGAATAACAAAATTAATATATAGATAACTATTGCCTTTCTATGCACTAAAGAGATGGCAGAATAGAAGCACATGCACTCATCCTGTCCTGTGAGAACTTCAAAATTACAACTCGCTACTGGACAGCCATCAACAGGAAAATGATGGATCCCACCAAAAAAAGAATTCCCACATCCAAGGGCAAAGGAGAAGACCCAACAAGATGGTAGGAGGGGTGAAGTCACGTTTAGAGTCAAACTCCATCCATTGGAGTGCAGAGTTCCAAAGAATAGCAAGGAGAGATAAGAAAG
>SJYX01020907.1:252490-274859 GCA_006410675.1 Oreotragus oreotragus
AAGACGCTTACTCCTTGGAAGAAAAGTTATGACAAACCTAGATAGCATATTCAAAAGCAGAGACATTACTTTGTCAACTAAGGTCCGTCTAGTCAAGGCTAATGGTTTTTCCTGCGGTCATGTATGGATGTGAGAGTTGGACTGTGAAGAAGGCTGAGCGCCAAAGAATTGATGCTTTTGAACTGTGGTGTTGGAGAAGACTCTTGAGAGTCCCTTGGACTGCAAGGAGATCCAACCAGTCCATTCTGAAGGAGATCAGCCCTGGGATTTCTTTGGAAGGAATGATGCTAAAGCTGAAACTCCAGTACTTTGGCCACCTCATGCGAAGAGGTTACTCATTGGAAAAGACTTTGATGCCGGGTGGGATTGGGGGCAGGAGGAGAAGGGGACGACCGAGGATGAGATGGCTAGATGGCATCACTGACTCGATGGACATGAGTCTGAGTGAACTCCGAGAGTTGGTGATGGACAGGGAGGCCTGGCGTGCTGTGATTCATGGGGTCACAGAGAGTCAGACACAACTGAACAACTGAACTGAACTGATGGGACCAGATGCCATGATCTTAGTTTTCTGAATGTTGAGCTTTAAGCCAACTTTTTCACTCTCCTGTTTCATTTTCATCAAGAGGCTCTTTAGTTCTTATTTACTTTCTGCCATAAGGGTGGTGTCATCTGCATATCTGAGGTTATTGATATTTCTCCCAGAAATCTTGATTCCAGCTTGTGCTTCCTCCAGCCCAGCATTTCTCATGATGTACTCTGCTGCTGCTGCTGCTAAATCGCTTCAGTCGTGTCTGACTCTGTGCACCCCATAGGCGGCAGCCCACCAGGCTCCACCGTCCCTGGGATTCTCCAGGCAAGAACACTGGAGTGGGTCGCCATTTCCTTCTCCAATGCGTGAAAGTGAAAAGTGAAAGGGAAGTCACTCAGTCGTGTCTGACTCTTAGTGACCCCATGGACTGAAGCCTACCAGGTTCGTCCCATGCCTTGTGTGAGTCTCTTGAGTCTCTGTTTCAGACTCAAGACCCTCATGCACACCCCCAGGTTTCCATAATATTCCAAGCTCCAGGCATGAGGAAGAGATGTGTCCTTTTAGTGACACATGGAATGGAGGGTGTGCAGCTCCACTGCACTGGACAGCTGCAGAGGGGATGCACAGGACATGGGGGACCTATGCACTGCAAGGGGCTGGATCTTCTGCACTCTTTCTGTCTTCCTGCTGTGAGTAGACTAGTTACCACTTGAGCCTGGTGTGCATAGTGTCTGTTTTTAGTGACCTTAAACCATGCGCTGGTCTCTTCCTTGTATGGCACTTACCTGCTTTTAACCTTAGTTCACTGCACAGCCTGGCCACCCAGTGAATGGTGAAACCCTCTCAGTGGATTGATTAGTCATGGTCTAGACTTAAATTTTCTGCTTAGCAGAGCATGTTAATGGGAGGATCATGGGTGATTTGTTTTTAAATATTGACACTTAATGATTATTTAGACATTTTCTAACTTCACAATCCTAATAGCACTCTTACAGAAATAGATAAAAGTGACAAAATGGGAAAAAAATGTATAAATATGCAACTGTAAACTTTCTGAACTAATTATACTTTTTCATGAGGTAAAACTCATTTTTAAACCAATGCTCTGTGCATGTGGGTTTTTTTTTTTTTTAAGTCCATAATAAATTTGCCTAGAGTAATGTTCTCAATCCTGGATAGGGAGTACATATCAGAATTACCTAGGGAACTTCCTAAGTTTAAAATTACATCCTTTTCCCCATCCTGAAGGTATATCAAAATTTTACATGGTAGGTGGGAGAAAGGGTTGCAGATGTAAAAAGAGCCTAGACTAAGGCATCAGACTATTGAAATTTATGTTGAAAACATTCTTTGGATGATTCACGTAACCTCCATCTTTATCTCGCCCTCATCCCCACACGTAGAAATTGCTAGTCTAAAGAAGTCAAAGTCCCAAATGTTAACCTTTGGTCAACATAAGGGAAAAATCTGTGGAGATTTTGGACAGAGTGCTAAGAGGGCAGTAAGGGGATTTACCCAAGTCATAGTTCGAAGTCCAATTTCAGAAACTATTGGCCACATCTTCTCAGACAAGCTCTTTATGCATCTTTAGCTTCCTTTCCTTCAGCTTTACATCAGTTGTTTTGAACTGAAGGATATCTAAGATCCTAAGAAGACTGGAGATAACATCATTTTTTTCACCAATCACAATGATATCAATTAAGTTTCATAAAATAATCACTATAAAACTTGGTGAGTTCTTCAGAACAAAAATGAAAATAATATAAAGGACTTTCTACAAAAGAATTTAGAACTATCTTAAATGGTAAATAATTATGAGAAAAATTATGTAAGGGAGAAGCAAAACTTAGTGACATTAAATAATTTAAATGATTAAACACTTGGGATTCAAAGCCATGATTCTGTTTATTAATAAGCCTTAGATTATCTCTGAAATCTGAGGATGTGATTACAATAGGACTGTCCTGATTCACATGACATTCTCTTCATTTTTTTTAACCTTTAACTAGCTTTCACCTCTTCATGCAAAGGGAACAGAGATTTCATCAATAATATAGAATCTTAATTTTAGCTGATAGTTCTAACCGTCACTCAAAATGTATTGCCTGAACTGATAAAAAGTATAAGACTGAACTGTTCCTTGTTCTTCTCGGTTCAAAACACTGATAAGAGATAAGAGTGCAATACATAGAGGAGAGAGAAGGCTGAAGAGCAAGGAATCAAGTTTCCCATAACACAGAGTTGAAAGTCATCTCTGACTTTCTACGGTGCTAAGAATTCTATCCACGTAGATTTACTAGTTTGTTTCAGGGTGATATTTTTACACAGTGTCTGATGATTCATTATTTTACAAACTGAAATTTAATGAATGTGTGATGTCAGAAACGTTTTATTTGAAATGAGACACAAAATTAGATGTTAACTTTGATAACTGGAAACTAGAGTTTATAGCCTAAGAGGGGCAGTAATTGTAAATCCTACATCTGATGCCTCACTATGCTGCCACATGGTCAGATACTATAGAGCTGCAGTCATTTAAAATATGTTTAAAACATATGNAGTGTCTGATGATTCATTATTTTACAAACTGAAATTTAATGAATGTGTGATGTCAGAAACGTTTTATTTGAAATGAGACACAAAATTAGATGTTAACTTTGATAACTGGAAACTAGAGTTTATAGCCTAAGAGGGGCAGTAATTGTAAATCCTACATCTGATGCCTCACTATGCTGCCACATGGTCAGATACTATAGAGCTGCAGTCATTTAAAATATGTTTAAAACATATGTAACATTATCTGGCTAGTAAAGGAAAAATTAAGATAGAAATGTGACAACAGATTGAAGCTTAAAAAGTTATTCTTAATATTTTAATATTGAATTGTTATTTTTAGACAAAAAGTAAATTTAAATATGTGTGTGTATATTCATATGCACACATGTATTCCATAATAAGAGAAAGGTACCACATAGATGATATTATGGGTGGTTGAAACTTCTACATTAAAGTAACCAATCTAAGAAGGATCAGAGATCCAGTAACGGGCAAAATCACTATAGTCAAACACTCCCAGGAAGAAGCTCTCAGAGACACAGCAAAGAGGTTTTTTCTGTATGGTCCCTAAAAATAAACCCTCTCCTATGAGGAGATAAACTTTAACTGAAAAAAAAAATTTAATTCCAAAAGTCAGATGATGAAATATGAAAAATGAAATAGGATGGGTTTCAAATGATTTTAACTTGTCCCTACTTTAAAAAATATCTTCGTTCAGCTTGTATTAATTTTGCAACTAATAAACAGCTAGAAGGTTTTGGTCACACACAAATGAAACTGACCATGGCAGCACATAAGAGTTGTTAACCAAAGTACCTGCTAGGATCACCGCTGCTGTGTGCTGTGTGGCATGGCTTGGGCCTGAAGGATTCAGAGCACACTCCCACTGCCAGTGACTGCCTTTAGGTCTACGTCTGCTTTTATACAGACAATTCAGTTATTCAATTCAGATCAGCATTTATTGACACTGAATATGAATTTAAGGAGGACATTCTCCTGTTAAATCCCTCCAATAACTACCCATTAGCATTGGTCCAGGATCATTAGTAAGGCATCTAACAAAGATCCTGCACCATCTGGCTCTCGATTCCTTCTGCAATCTCATCCACTGACGCATTGTTAGTTTGCTGTAATCCAGTCATCTAGGCAATCTCTCAATTCATCTGACATACTGAAACTTCTACTTCAGGGTCTTCAATGATGTTGGTTTCCCTGTTTCTCAGCCTGCTGCTACTGCTGCTGCTAAGTCACTTCAGTCATGTCCGACTCTGTGAGACCCCACAGACGGCAGCCCACCAGGCTCCCCCGTCCCTGGGATTCTCCAGGCAAGAACACTGGAGTGGGTTGCCATTTCCTTCTCCAATGCATGAAAGTGAAAAGTGAAAGGGAAGTCNCATCTGCTGCTGCTGCTGCTGCTACTAAATCACTTCAGTCGTGTCTGGCTCTGTGCGACCCCAGAGACAGCAGCCCACCAGGCTCCCCCGTCCCTGGGATTCTCCAGGCAAGAACACTGGAGTGGGTTGCCATTTCCTTCTCCAATGCATGAAAGTGAAAAGTGAAAGTGAAGTCGCTTAGTCGTGTCTGACTCTTAGCGACCCCATGGACTGCAGCCCACCAGGCTCCTCCGTCCATGGGATTTTCCAGGCAAAAGTACTGGAGTGGGATGCCATTGCCTTCTGAGGTTATTGATATTTCTCCCAGCAATCTTGATTCCAGCTTGTCCTTCTTCCAGCCTAGTGTTTCTCATGATGTCCTCTGCATATAAGTTAAATAAGCAGGGTGACAATATACAGCCTTGACGTACTCCTTTTCCTACTTGGAACCAGTCTGTTGTTCCATGTCCAGTTCTAACTTGCTTCCTGACCTGCATACAGGTTTCTCAAGAGGCAGGTTAGGTGGTCTGGTATTTCCATCTCTCTCAGAATTTTCCACAGTTTATTGTGATCCACACAAGTCAAAAGGCTTTGGCATAGTCAATAAAGCAGAAATATATGTTTTTCTGGATCTCTCTTGCTTTTTCCATGATCCAACGGATGTTGGCAATTTGATCTGTGGTTCCTCTGCCTTTTCTAAAACCAGCTTGAACATCTGGAAGTTTGCAGTTCACTTATTGCTGAAGCCTGGCTTGGAGAATTTTGAGCATTACTTTACTAGCGTGTGAGATGAGTGCAATTGTGTGGTAGTTTGACCTACATTTCTTATAAAATGATTTGTTGTTGTTCAGTCACTCAGTCATGTCCAACGACCCCATGGACTACAGCACACCAGGCTTCCCTGTCCTTCATCATCTGCCCCAGAGCTTGCTCTAACTCATGTCCATTGAGTCGGTGATGCCATCCAACAATCTTGCCCACTGTAGTCCCTTTTTCCTCCTGCCTTCAATCTTCCCAGCATTAGGGTCTTTTCCAGTGAGTCAGCTATTTGCATCAGGTTCCCAAGCTATTGGAGCTTCAGCTTTAACATCAGTTTTCTGGTAAGAATATATTACGGGTGGTTTTGGATACTTAGACCGAAAGTTAAATATTTCTGGCTATCTCTTTGTAATGTCAGATTATCATTGCCTAGATTTATTGTTTCATTAGAGGCCACAAAATGGTGATAATTGTTAGAATTTTGGTGCTAGAAAACATCTTTAAAGAAAAACTTCTCATCAATTATTTTATACCATAGAAATGATTTATGTAGTACAGGCAGTTTATGTATTGGAGGCTTTGTTCTTCCCCTTTATTTAGCACTTTTCAAAATAATAGGTTGGGTGTCCAGTATCCTCCAAAGGTGACTAGTAAGTGTTCTGTTTTATTTTTGTATTATTATGAAGTCATGCATTGAGGTATATATATGCTATGTTTCAGCCCTTGCAGTTATTGTTCATATTGATGAATATAATCCTGAACTTCAGTAGATCATGCCAAGTTCATTTTTTTCAATGGTTCTAATTTTGTATGAGTTTCTAAAGCATACTTGGTATTTTCAGGCTGTAAAATTTTTATGAATATGATTTGTATATAAGGATATATACATATATATACATTCAGCGAAAGTACAATAATTGTGATTTCAGTGCTTAATTCATTCTTAAGATTTGCGGCATTAAGTATTGATTTTTTATTATGGAGGAATATCATTTGGCTGTCCTTCATTTCCTCAGTATATTTACTTACAACTCCTGCATCCATTTCCAATACAGTGGATTGTAATTTTGGCCTTTAGAGATACTGATATGAATAGAAGGACAAGAAGCCCAACTATCTTTCTCTCTTTTCTTCTAAAGTCCTTCCAGGTTAGAGTTAAAGCCTCATGTGTGACCCAGGGCAGCTCCAGGTTAAACAGTAGGGTCAAATGTTCTCTCTTGCTCTGAGTCTCTTTTTTTCGTGATTCCATTTTTGGTGTACCTGGAGAGCAATCTTGAGATAATACTTGCTGTATCTTACACTCAGTTTCAGTGGTAGTGGGAAAGTGAAAGTGCAAGTCACTCAGTCATGTCCGACTCTTTGTGATCCCATGGACTATACAATCCATGGAATTCTCCAGGCCAGAATACTGGAGTGGGTAGCCTTTTCCTTCTCCAGGGGATCTTCCAACCAGTGTGGATCAAACCCAGGTCTCCTGCATTGCAGGCGGATTCTTTACCAACTGAGCCACAAGGGAAGCCCAAGAATACTGGAGTGGGTAGCCTATCCCTTCTCCAGTGAATTTTCCTTACCCAGAAATCGAACCAGGGTCTCCTGCATTGCAGGCAGATTCTTTACCAACTGAGCTTTGAGGGAAGTTATGAGGGCGGTAGAAAGGGAGGACTATGAAAGCATCAAAGTTCATGGCTTGTTTTATTTTGAAACTGACAAGCACTTTAGGGAAAAATCACTGTTATGTGTAGTGCAGATATCCTGCACTCAGTCTAAGGCCAGAAGCATAGTTCACAGGGAATACTACTGAGCCTTGAGTTTTCCATGGTCCTCTGTGGCTATGGGTCCAATAAGGAGCTTGTGGAAGAGAAGTGGCTGTAGTTTGGGAAATGATTCTTCCATTCCATGGTTTTCTAGTCAGAGTACCATTTGAATTGCTGTATCAGTAGCACAGTTTTTTCTGACTTGACCTGGTTGGTTAGATTATGAGATTGTCTTAAAGATTATGAAAGTAAAAAAAAAAAAAAGAAAGTGTTAATTGTCGCTCAGTCATGTTCGACTCTTTGTGACCCCATGGACTATACAATCCATGGAATTCTCCAGGCTTCTGAGAAACCTCTTACCAGGTTTCTCAGTTCATGGAATTCTCTAGGCAAGAATACTAGAGTAGGTAGCCATTCCCTTCTCTAGGGGATCTTCCTGACCCAGGTGATGAACCTGGGTCTCCTGCACTTCAGGTGGATTCTTTACTGTTTGAGCCACCAGGGAAGCCAGTGGTGTTACAGTTATCTTCCTGTCTATTATATCCTATTGGAACCAGATAGGATTTAATACTAACCGTTTAGATGAGAACTGACCTACAGAAAAAGTTAGGGGCTCTGAATGGTCAGAAACAAGTTTACCACAAAAAAACTGTCTTTGCATAGCATAGTTGGTAAAGCTTATAAATAAAAATGGATTAGATGGTGAACAATGCTGAATGTTCTTTTTAGAATAAGCCAGCCTCAACAATAAAAAGACATTGTTTTGGAATGAATTGGATCCTCTGAAATTCACATGGTAAAGCCCTAACTCCCAATGTGACTGTATTTAGAGGTGGGCCTCTAAGGAGGTAATTAAGGTTGAATGAGGTCATAGAGTGGGCCTTAATCCAGTGTGACCAGGGTCCTCTTAAGAGACACCAGGGATGCATGTGTACAGAGAAGCCCAATGTGGTAAGATAGAAAGGCAGCCATGGCAAGCCAAGGGGAGAGGCCTGGGAGAAACCACATCTGCCAGTGCCTTGATCTTGGACCTTCAACTTCCAGAACTGTGAGAAAATAAATTTCTGTTATTGAAGTCAGCCAGTTCGTGGTGTTTTGTTATGGCAGCCCTAGCGAACTAATACAGACATATAAACCAATTTAAAAATGCACAGATAGTTTGAATGGCCGTTTTCCAGAGAAAATCTACAAATGGCCAGTATGCATATGAAAAGATTCTCAACATTATTTGTCACTGCTGCTGCTGCTAAGCCACTTCAGTCGTGTCCGACTCTGTGCGACCCCATAGACGGCAGCCCACTAGGCTCCCCCGTCCCTGAGATTCTCCAGGCAAGAATACTGGAGTGGGGTGCCATTTCCTTCTCCAGTTATTTGTCACTAGGTAAACGCAAATCTAAACCTCAGGGAGACACCACTTCATACACATCGTGTGCTCAGTCGTTGTCATGTTTGACTCTTGGGATCCCATAGACTAGCTCATTCGGCTCCTCTCTCCATGGGATTCTCCAGACAAGAATACTGGAGTGGGGTACCATTTCCTCCTCCAGGGGATTCTCCCTGATGCAGGGATAGAGGCCTGTCTCCTGTCTTGGCAAGCAAGTTGTTTACCATTGTGCCACCTAGGACAGTGACATTCAGGTGGATGGATTTGCTTGCATCAAATGCATCTGACAGAAGTATATGGATCACACACTCTGAGTGTGAGCAAGGGGTGACTCTAGAGGGCCCAACTGAGTCATACTTCATTAATCCAAGAGAGTGAGGAAGAGAATGGATCAGGATCATGGAGAAACGAAACCCTTCTGGGGTACGGACCTGATCAGGATGGACCCTCTGCTCCTCATACCCATTAGGATGACTATGATTTAGAAGACAGTAACAAGTATTGAGGACGTGGAGAACTTGACATTGCTGGTGGGAATATAAAATGTTGCAGTTGGGAAAACATGTGGCAGTTCCTCAAAAAATTGAATGTGTAGTTAGTTTATGTCTCAGCACTTTCACTCCCAGATATATAGAGAAATCTCTCTCCCAGATATAAAGCAGTATCTCCCTCCGCCCGAAAAAAGTTGTACACAGCTGTGGCTATCAGCATTATTAATAATAGCCAAATTAGGGAATTAATTCAAATGACCATCAACTGATGCATGGATAAACAAAATGTGGTATATTCACACAAATGAAATATTCAGTTCAGTTCAGTCAACTCAGTCGTGTCCGACTCTGCGACCCCATGAACCGCAGCATGCCAGGCCTCCCTGTACATCACCAACTCCTGGAATTTACAGCTATAAATCAGAAAGTACTGATTCATGCTATGTGAGTGAAACTTGAAAATATTAAGCAGACAGTAAAGGCCACATATTGTATGATTTCATTTATGTTCAGAATAGGCAAATCCATAGAAATGTAGTGGTTGCCCTGGTCTAGGGGGAAAGATGAATTGGGAGTGATTGCAAATGGGTATGTGGTTTCTTTTCTTCTGGAATTAGGAACGATGGTTGCACTCTGTGAAAATGCTACAATGCAAGGAAAATTTTATTATGTTTGAGATTTATTTCAATTAGAAAAAAAAAGCAGCAGCTAGAATCAGCGTTCTGGGTGGTGAACCTGAAGTAAAGGACAACTGAGAGTATACCTTGACTAGTATTGCTGACATCTGAATAAGACTTTGTTTAGCATGACTGATGCATACTAAAGTTTGAAAAGCAGAGATCTAGAGAATTTACAAGTAGGAAAGGCCACAAGTCTATGTTAATGTTTTAATAATAAATATTTAGATTCTTTACATGTAGCAGGTTAAGCATAATACTGTCTCTGCCACCATCCATACAAACTGGTAATTTTGAGCACACTTTGCACCCAGATCTTGGTTTCTAAATGCCATTCTTTATTAAGTGGCTCCAAGGCTTTGTGCTATTCTGCAGCTTTACATTGGACATTATTTGTAAAATAAAGAAGTTAAAATATTTCAATTTAAAAAGATGGAAGATGACCTGAAACAAACACACAAAAATCACACAAGTTTCCAAAACTGATGATACGGAACTCCAATTGAGTGTATTTATTTATTATAATCTCCAAAATAATTTCAGTTGGCACAACTGCTTCTTAAAACCACATTACTATCAGGCTCAATTTAATTACAACCAAGCAATTCACGAAGACATTGTAAGCAACAAAACATGCTCAATATTTCTTTGAGAAAGGTGCTTCAGATATGTGTACAGCATGACTGGGCATTACACAAAACTTTTAGAAGATGATTCTTACATGCCCAAGTTTTGTACCTCTTCTGTTGTGACATCTGTGAAAGGCTAATCCTTCCATACCTTCTGTCTTTCTCTTAAATTTTAAAGAATATTCTAAGTCATTCCTTAGGAAAGTAAAACTATACACATTTCCAGGGGGGAAAACAAGCTGCTTACTTTTTATATTATACACTTCAATTATGGGTTAATAACACTTTTTAGAAGCTTTGTTACATTTTAAAAAGTACCAGCTAATGACAAAAGTACAAAATATTTATCAGCATGTTAGGTTCTCCTGAAATCACAGTTTTCTGGATAGATACATGCAGCATCACTAAACGTTTTTCACTATGTATTACACATAGCTTGGAAAGAATTTTAATATTTTGGCCTGTAATGTCCATGTCTTAAATAGCGTTTTGCTTTATTCCTTTAATAGTGCTAAACTCTTTTTAAAAAATTGTACTTATTTTATAGATCTGACTCACTGATTTTTCAACACCATGGCCTCACCTTGGTTATGAAAAATATCTTAACATCTGCAACTTCAGCTGGTTATACTACGGGGAGAGGGATTACCACAACTTTATTATACCTCGTATTAACAATAAACCTTCTCACAGAGAAGAAAATACTTTAAATACCTTAAATCATATTTACAACAATAAAATTCACATTTCATGCTTTAGTGAGACCCTTAAATCATCCACAAGCAGTCCTTTATGGTTTATTGGAATAGAGCCCTTCTGTACATGGACTTCTGCTGTGTGCCACATATAAAGCTCTTGATTTTATGAAAATAGCAAAACTTATGCTGTCCTCCTGTCAAGTAGAAAAACCGAGGGTACATCTTCTCAGCCATCAAGTTGTCACCGAAACGCTATTATCACAGCGAGATGGCAGCCAAGACTTCGGACCTCAGGACCCAGAAGGAGCAACTCCTCTGTCTGCAAAGTTCTCAGAAGCCCGGGTGTTCTCTAATGTGCGTGATAGGATGAAAAGAGCCCTCTCAGCACTGGCCAAACAGCTCACTGATGTGTCTAGTGCACGGGATCTTCGAAGCTTCCAGAAATAGTGCTGTATGTCTTCCCTTCACTACTATATACATTTTTCTGATAAGTTCAGCGTTTCACTGGGAAACGTGACTTGCAGGGAGCTCCCCTTTGGGGCGGGCCCAGCCCTGCAGCTCCCGCCAACCTCGTCCACCAGTAAGAAGCTCTCCGAGTCCTGCCCCTGTGAGGAGTCTGAGGTCTCCGATATCCGCAGAGTCCTAAGCGACGTGCTGTCTATCTGGGTCAGGCCCACGCCGGGCACACCTGGCAGCAGATTCCTGCCTCCGCCGAAGCCGTTTTCACTGAGTTCCGGCGTGTACAGGAGGGTCTGCGACGTGCTGCTGATCTCCTTCAGCTCCCGGGAGAGGAAGGAGCGGGAGTGGCCGGACACGGCGGAGGACGTCCTTCTGCTGTCCGAGCAGCGCGGCCCCGAACGCTCCCTGCGCGACCCGCCGATGCGGCAGAAGAGGCATTTGATCTTCTCTATGGCTTTACTGAGCACAGTCTTCCGCAGGAGGATGTATATCCAGGGGTCCAGAATGGGGTTCACAGAAGCAATTCGGATGGCCTGCAAATCCGGGTTTTTGCTGATGACTGGCTCCAGGTGTGGCCGATATAACTGGTTGACGAACACCCGCACCTGCGAAAAGGAGATGCCCGCGTTTAGTGTTTAGCATTCATTCATCAACTGGGGAAAGTATTTGCATGCAACGTCTAACTTAGTAACCTTGTGAGTGCTTAGTCGCTCAGTCTGTCCGACTCTTGGCGATCCCGTGGACGGTAGCCCGCCAGGCTCCTCTGTCCATGGGATTCTCCAGACAAGAATACTGGAGTGGGTTGCCACGACCTGCTCCAGGGGATCTTCCCGCCGCGGGGATCTAACCCAGGTCTCCCGCATTGCGGGTGGGTTCTTTACCGACTGAGCCAATTCCTTCTCCAGGGATTAGTAACACTAGCTGCCCTCTTTTCTGTTAATAAGTGGTTCAGTGGTAAAGACTGGTACTTACAATGGAGGGGGCCTGGGTTCAATCCTTGGATAGGGAACTAAGATCCCACATGCCTTGGAGCATGGTCAAAAAAATTTAAAAAGTTTTAAAAAAGTGCCGAGAAAAGAACAGCATATATAGAACCAGGAAGACCACCGATTACCATTTATCAAGTTAGTATAACTTTAATGTATCAGTAACTACCTTATGAATAGCTTCTCTAGGTCAAAGATGGATAAAAGAATGCAATGTGTGTACAGGTAACATAGGCATAAAGGTTCCTGGAGAAGAATTTTATTAACTTCATTTCTGTGCTTTCTCACAGAATAGTGAGAAACTTTTAAACTTGGAAATTTTAAACCAATATTTGAATCTATTATCATCTAGAATGGCCAGAGAATAGTTTTTATTTTCTCTATTGAAGCTGTTCCCTAGTTATAATAATAATCTCATGTTATCAACTCTTAATTCAAAAACCTTTTCCATAAACCAATTATGTGTCAATAAATAAATAATAATAAAAGAAAAAAAGAAAATCTTTCCCAGTTAGTTTTTTTTTCTCTAACTGCATTCCTCACCTAGATTATTGCGTCAACCACCTAACTAGCTTTCCTATCTTCACTTCCTGTTCTCTCCAAACCATCCTCCAAACTGCCACCAGATTATTTTTCAAATGCAGATTTGATTATGCTACTCGGCTGCTAAACTTTCAGTGGCTCCCTGCTGCTTGGGAACTATAGTTCTGTCCAACATCTGTCACTCTGAATCTATCCTGAAGCCTCCACTGGAATCTACCCCTCCTTTGTAACTCTGGAGCATTTTAGAATAAACAGCCAGGAGCACACTGGAGAGACCAGACTCAATGAAGACAGTATAAATTTGAGGAAAACTATCATTTTATTCCTTAGTGGAAAAGGCACTTTTTATTTTCTCTCTCTTTTTAAAAATTAAAGTACAATATTATGTAAATGACAGGTGTACAGATAGTGATTCACAATTATTAAAGGTAATACTCCATTTATAGTTATTATATAGTACTGGCTATATTCTCTGTGTTGTACAATATATCCTTGTATCTTATTTAATACCTAAGAGTTTTACCTCTTAATTCCCTACCTCTATATTGTATCCCCCTCTCTCTCCCCACTGGGAACCACTAATATGTTGTCTGTATACACTTCCATATTTACTCCTAAAGAGTAGATCTTAAAAGCCCTCATCATGAGAAAAACATCTTGTAACTAAGTGTGGGGATGGATGTTAATTTGACTTATTGTAGTGATTATTTTGCAATATATACAAATATCAAATCACTATGCTATGCACTTGAAATAAATATAATGTCATATGTCAATTATATCTAAATAAATATATGTGTATATAAATACACACATAAGACACACACCAAAAAACCCAAAATTTTACTGTTAAAGGATGATGATGCTATCTGAGTCTTACTTCTAATTCCACCAGGATCATTATATAAAAGTATCATAATAATTCATATAAAAGTACTGGTTTTTAAGATAATATAATTATTTGATAATTATTACTTGCCATTAGTAACTATTTTAGGTCAGGGATAAGTAAGAGGTGAGTCTCACAGCCAAGAAAGATGCATTAAAAACCATAAAAAGAAGAAAGAACTATAAAAGCATAGCTGGAGCCATTTAACCAAGGGCAAATATGTCTAACATTAAGAAGAGTTGATGATACTGCCACTTTGTCATACAGTATGATAATATTTATGGTGTATGAATCAGAAAGAATAGGGATATTTTAGAATTATAACAAACTGGATAAAAAGTCTAAAACATGTAAATCTCATTAATCTGCAAAAGTCAACTAAAAGGAAACATTTCTAAATGATACTAGATCAGTGGGATGTAACTATATTTCTACTTCTTCCCATACTAGAATTTAGACCTCAGTCAACTACAAGTCTATAATCCTTTATCAAGAAGTTGCTGTTGTTTTGATATTCATTTGTTTTCAGTTGCAAAACCTGAACTGACTAGACCATGATGCTATTCACAATTTTATTTATTCCACTTGATGTGAGTATTCCCATGTTTTGCTCCAGAGGCCCCATTCCAGTTTCCGATGGGGATATTACATATTTGTAGATTACTAAATTACTTTTCTAAAAGCCAAGAAATTCTGAATTGAAAACACACTTGGTCCTAAATATTTTGGATAAGCAATTACATACAGCCCTGTAACTCTCATAGAATAAAATGGTGAAATGGCTCTAAGATGAAATTATTCCTTGGATCTCTGGAAGACAGCTAAATAAAAAGTGTACTAGAATGAACAACAGTATATGATGACTACGCTTTTTTTTTTGGCCAAACCACACAGCATGTGAGATCTTAAGTTCCCTGACTAGGGACAGAACTCACACCCCCCTGCAGTGAAGTTCCTATGATGACAACTCTTAAAATATTTTTAGAAACTATTTTTTTGCCAAACCACACAGCATGTGAGATCTTAAGTTCCCCGACTAGGGACAGAACTCACACCCCCCTGCAGTGAAGTCCCTATGATGACAACTCTTAAAATATTTTTAGAAACTATGTTTGTATAAATGATTCGACCAAGACAAAGGATGACTGACCTTCTGTCCTTTCAAAAACCAATGGAACAAAGCATCTTGGTTTCTTTCCTACCATACTCTTCATTGAGGTTCTCAGCTCTGCCTGGGCACAGAGATTCCCTCAGGTCTACGGACCTCTTCTCAGATGAAGTGTTACTGAAACCAGGAAGTTTTGAGAAACTTACTTAGATTCCCCACCCTATTGGTGGCTGATTCTGGCCTGGGCCTAAGGTCTCCAAATTACTTTCATCTTGCTTTTTCTGTTTTACCAGGCTAGCTAGCTGTCTGCTTAAGAATTATCTCCTGACAATGGAATTATTGGTAAAATACAAAGCATGAGGTCTATATTTTACTCACATCACACAGCAGGTTGTTAAGGGTAAAAGAAATGATGGATTTAAATCTGGATTTAGTATCAACCCCTCCTCTGAGTGTGCTGCTGCTAACTTGCTTCAGTCGTGTCCAACTCTGTGCGACCCCATAGACGGCAGCCCACCAGGCTCCTCCGTCCCTGGGACTCTCCAGGCAAGAATACTGGAGTGGGTTGCCATTTCCTTCTCCCCTCTGAGTGAAGCCTCTAGAAAAAACCCGAGGCAGGATTTGGGTGAATTTGAGACTTTTAGCCAGTAGGTGGCAGTGTTACTCCACTTCGGAGTTGGTCCCACAGCCCTCCCTAAGAGGTTTACCCAGCTGCTTCAAGACCCTCTTTCAGAACAGAATTTTAGGTCTAAAGTTTGCATTTCTTAAAATTTTAACATTGAAATACTTCATTGGTAGTTGTTTCTCTCACCGCTTCCTCGAGGGAAACACATTTATTACTGAAAGGAGGAAATTTTTTTAACACCTGAAATGCTATAGAAGGAATGAAATTTGTTGCTATTTAAGGGAATAAACTAGGAGTTACTATTTATTTTTTTTTTAATTCCTATGCCCCTTCAGAAAAGTCAGTGTTGTAAAAAAAATTAATAGTGAACTTTCATAATCAAGGTGACAAGAGGCAAGCAAAGAATTATTTTGTGGCTCACTTCATGTTCAGTAGTAATTAATTGAAACTATAAGGGCATGAAAAGGAGCCTTGTCCATGGCGTGTGTCGGGGGGCGGTGGGCAGGGGACTTACAATTAATATAAGCTAGTGAACCTGGTCATTTCATGTCTTCTCAGGAAAGCAGAGCTCATGGGGTAGCAACAAAGATGAGTATGAAAAGCAGCATTCCAAATTTAGATGAAAACACTCTCAAAAGCTGGTAAAATGATTTGAAGGAAATGAAGAGGGAGCTTTCCTTTGCAGCGTGATCTCAATGGAGACTGACTCGAATAGAAAGAAGACAAAAGTGAGCAAAAGCTCCACACACTTCACTAGATTTCCAAAAAACCACAGCCATCTCTGCCTCACTTTAAAGGCTTTACTTGATTTGCTTCCCCAAAGGGGTAGACCCCAGAGTAAGATGGGACCATCCACAGCAGGACTCCAGTGTCACGAAGGGAGGAGAGAGCACTTTTCTGCAATTCTTGTCCAACAGGCTCTGTATGTTACACAAATAAACGTGTTCAGGCAGTTTTCAGTGTTTGAAGAGTGTGCTGCTGAGGAAACCTCTGAGTGGGAGGCGGGTGGGGGAACACCTTAAAAGAATTCGCTGAATACAAACAACGTATGTAGTCTCTTGCAATTTTATTAGTCTATTTCAGCTATATTCTGCAGTCTATTAGCTGCAGATTTGCACATGTGGCTTATTGTTATAACTGGCATACATGACAATATTCCAAACTTGTTGAGGACGGCTAGAGATTAAGATTCAGGAACATAACTTGGAAAAAACATGATAAACCCAAAATTAAATGTGATGATGGGAAAGCTATAAGGAAGGCTACATGTTGTAAAGATAAATGCCCAGCTCTGTTCAAATCCTGGCTCTCTGCTCCATATAATTTATGAGCAAAAACATGAAAGGGCTTAGTACAAATATGTGGAAGCTTGGCTACTGTGGAATACATCAATAATATGAAAACCACAGCTTAGAGGTCGCTTTGGGGTATAGTTAATGACGCGCATGGTATCTAAAACACATACTTCCTGTTTAATGAATTAACCTGTTGGCAGGGAATGTCTAATTGAAAAGGAATGTTGAAATTTTGATTAGACTGATTTGGTAGTTGACTGTCGAAACAGAAATGCTTTCCAATAAATGACGAGAACCTGTGATTGAATTTGTATGTGCTCCTTGTTCTGTTCCGAAAACATGAAAGGAATGATCTATGTGTGATCAGTTATCTAACTGCCCTGTGAAGGGTCTAAAATTGACACAGCTGTTACTAGAAATTCTTCCCACCTCCTTTTTTTTTTTTTTTTAATTTAGTGACAAAAATCTCTAAGTAAAGGAGAGTGGAGAGAGTTCTTGCGTGGGTGGTGGAATGAGATATCAGTTCTCCTTCCCTCTGCATCACTGACCAGCCATTTAATTGCAGACCAACTGCTTCACCTCTACAGGTCAGTGTGTACACTGAAAATTTACTTCTGAAAAGTGTTTAGTTTCTTTGAACCCTTAACTTTCAACATTCTAACAAGAACCTTCAAGAATTACTTCAGCTCTGGGGGGAAGAGATCTTGTTAACAGATGTTCCATAAAATCAAGCCTTGACAGGTCAGCAAAGCATGGTGAAAAGAGCCTTAGACTAGGACTCACTCACCCAGGAAATAGCATGAAATAAAGTCATTATCTGCAGTTGAGGAATCTGAGGTGAAGAGACAGTGAAAATGTTGGTCAGCCCTCCTTTCTTCCTAGAGCTTTTTTAAAGACTCAGAGGAAAAGCAGGGAAAACAAGGCTTACTTTTATGTGCTACTCCACAGTCTTCAAGGTACTACTCCTGGGTCTGCCATTTTATATTCTGGTTAAAATTCTGCTTTTGGGAACTGCTATTTTTTTTTTTTAATTTAGCCAAATTTATTTGAAAAATAATCAAATTCTTCAGGTTCTGCTGTAATAGCGCCTGGATTTATGGCATTCTTCATGTACCTCTAGATGTGATTTTTAACTCATCTGGAATCCCATCAGTTTCTTTTAGTTTCCACTTCCAGTCTGCCTGCAGTAAACAAACGTGTATCTCTTTACGCAGTTTTCCTCTGCTCTAATAAACCTTTGGCAATCAAATGCAGATGAAGGCTTATATAGACAACTATACTAAGGAACCAAATAAACACTTAAAGGAAGCTATTTTCCTAAGTTTCACTCCTCCCAGGCAGAAGATGAATCAAACTAGCCATTCTACTCAGAGGTGAAGGCTCGCTTCTTCAGAGTAAGAAGAAAGAAAAAAGAAACAAGTAAGCAATAAATACTGCCATAGCATGCCTGTGCGTGGGGGAAAATGCCTTTCAAATCCTGTAGTGTAACCGTTTAGCCCTGAGGCCAAAGACTGGATTACAATAATGTCTAACAGTAGCAAAATTAGGTACCAGACATTGATCCAGCTGCAGCATTTAACACCAGGACCTTAGGCTGTCTCACTTGCATATTTCTAAAGAATTCATTCACTTTTATTTTGAGCATAAACGCTTTCATTTCTTTAGCTTCTCTTGTATTTCAAAACCCAGAGACTGCTTATAAACAGAACAGACAAAATGACACTAACCTTGTCCCACTAAACCTTGTCATGCAATGTTCCCTGTTGACTGTATTTACATCTTTTCTCTTCATTGCTTATGACTCACTTTAGAAAATTTTGCAACTTCAGCACAGTTCCTTATATAACTGCAATTAATTTTTCCAACCTTTCTCAAATTTCCATTCCAAAATCTATTTTATGAGATATTTATATTTTGGAGAACAAATTAAAATTGACTTTTATACTAAATTCAATATCAGCTGCCTTCTAAGAGCCACTTGTTTTTCTTTCTCTGGTATCCGAAAGACGCAAATGTGGCCTCTTTGCAGTGATGCTTGTTTTCCTTATGTATTGTAAGTCAAGATTTGTGAAACTGCACATAAACTGTATTTGCTCTATTATTTCCAAAGCATTTTAAATGTTTGTAAGGGTTTGATTTGCCTCAAATAGGATTACCAACCAACTTGATTTGATAAAGTTAAAAAGAGATTCTTCATTAGTTTCCTTGAAACTGAAGATAGATCTGACTGTTTTAAAAGTCAGAGTTCAGAATTTTTCAACTCAAATTACAACATGAATGTGAGAAATGTGGAAAAAAAAAAAAAAAGCCAAGAAAGTTGTAAAAGTGATCCAAGGAAGGCTACAGCTGTGGATGCTTCCCTTTTAATTCTTTCAGTCATTGCTAAACCGTGTGTGGGTGAGTAATATAATGACATCATTCTTATCATTAATTTACAATTAAATCTATTCTGAAGCTACCATTACTTGTATGATTTCTTATTACTTCCAAAGGTATGTCTATGTGATTACTTCTCAGCTGAGCCATTTTCAATTTGCAGGGTAAAAAGACTTAATATCACTACACAACACTGACTTTACAAAGAGTAGACAATCCTTGTTAGTTTAAATGTGGTCAGTCTGCAAACCACAAATATAACTCCTATAATTTCTTGCCTCTTGTTCCTCAAATAATGTCAAAGGCTTTGTGATAAATGGCTTTGCCATCAGATCTACCATTTCAGCCCATAAGAGGCTTTGAAGAGAACAATTCATCTGTGACTGTGTGGTCATCAACAGCTTCGCATGCTTGCCTCCAACCAAAACACAGTTTAAAAGTTATGTGCGTGTTGCTAAACCTCTAGCTCTGATTCCTCAGTTCCTTAAAGTGGATGTTCTGTAAATAACAACCACTCACTCTGGCATTTACTGTTCTGTAAAACATAAGGCAGAGGCCACAGAAAGAGGCCCCAGCCAGAGAGTTGTTTCTTCTAAAATCTCCCTCTATTCTAAAGGTGCCATTACAGACAGTAAAATATGTTTATGTGGCTCAATTAACTCTGTAAATTATTCTGGGTCCTGGGACGGTTTAAAGGCCCTTCTGGCCAATTATATTTACTTCTGTTTATACATATTGGCAAGAAGCTACTGTACACTGGCTCTCCACCGCCTTGGAGTTCCATTTACAGATGGAAGGAATTTTATCCATCTGTAATTTTATATAATATTTTATATTAAAATATTTTATTAGACATAACATCCATTTTATGATATTTTTATTTTAAAATCTCTAAACAGTATTAGTAAGGGAAAAGATGGAATAATAGCCTATAACATTTATTTTCTCATGCTCCCAATCTGCATTCAAAAAAAACAAAACCAACTTTTTCAAGTTGATAGTTTAGAATTTCCAGGAATGTGGTGTTTTGAGATATAGAAAAACTCAGGACTAGTTGCTTTCATGACAAACTCTAGATGAAGTACTTATTATGTGCATCTGCCCATGGGTTTCTAGTGCAAAGAGAGGAGAGCTAGGCAGACTTTCAAACCTCCTGCTTGTAACATTTTAAAACATTTCAAAAGTTAATGCACAGGCAATTTTAAAGAAGATGGTGTCCTTAAAATAAAGGTACCAAAACCCAACTCACACACAGTGTTTCGAAGGCCAAAATTAGAAGTGTTCTAGGAGGGAGACATGACGTCATATTACAGAAGCAGCCTTGGGGTTAGATTGGTCTGAGGTTCATCTCAAGTTGCAAAGCTTTGGCTTGGCAATAAATAAGGTGACCATCTCTAAAGCCCCATCTCTCTAGAAAGGCACTCTACCTCTCACAGTTGAGAACGTGAATTCAATACCCCAGATGCATCAGCCTGCCCTCAACACATCCCCTGAAACACCTTGCTTTCCTGGCCCCTAGAAGGAATGAAGCTCTGGGCCTTGCCCGTGAAGGGCCACATGTGCACCGAGATGTTTTCCCGGGGGACTCACTGTGTGGCAAAGAGCAAGGAATTCAGCTTGACAGTCTAGTTCTGCGGGATTATTTTAAGCAAGTAATTCCCAGTGTAAAGTGAAGGAGTTAGACCAAAATGCATCCAATATCCCTTCAAGCTCTAAAATTCGACATAAGCTACCAAAAGAAAAAAATTTTTAAAGGACATAAATCAGAACACTAAAAAGGCTACTACTGTAAGAAGTAGAAACCAAAGAAATCACCGGCCCCGACGGTTCGGATTCCGCCTGAGCACGGGGCTCAGTCACACTACTACAGCGGTTTCCTCTCCACATCTGACGGAGAGCGGCGCGTGTTCTCGTAAGGCTCAAGGCCACTGTCAGGCAGCCAGAGGTAGGGGCTGTCCCGGGAGGGAGAGGAAACCAGGCTTTCGGGGAAAGAAACTCGCCGATGTAGGGGAAAAGCACCTGCCGCACCTCGCTAGCGACTGGGCCTAAAAAGAGCCTGGGCGTCGGGACCCCAGTCCCGACCTGGAGGAGACACGTCGGGGGCCGGGGGCCGAGGAGAGGGAGAGCAGGGAGCCGGAGATGGAGGAGGGAGGTGGACGCAGGCAAAGGGCCGAGTGGGGCCCTGACCCCTGCCACTCACCACAAGCGGAATGGAGCAGATGAGCACCACCAGGGAGGTGGCGATGAGTAAGATGACCATCTGGATCTCGGCGCCCGCGATGCGGCGGAAGCTCCGGCGGCGGCGAAAGTCGCTGAGGCGCGGCAGGGCGGGGGAGGCGGCGGCCGGGGGAGCCCGGCAGGCTGTCGGGGCCAAGGCGACGGCGGCGGCGGCCGCGTGGTGCTGCTGCTCGGTGCCCAGCGAGGTGCGGCGCATGAACTGGCGGTGCATGCGGAGCAGCGCGCCGCACACGAGCACGTTGCAGAGCACGGTGGCGAGGATGAGGAAGGAGCTGAAGCCCGCATACATGTAGGAGAAGGCGGCGTGCGCTGTCACGTTGGTGGTCCAGTCGATGAAGCACCAGGTGGCCGGGTACTGCAGCCGCGAACTGCCCAGGCCCATGCTGGGCAGCGCGCAGAAGAGCACGTTGGACGCGTAGACCGCGAAAAGCGTGAGCCCCGCCAGCCGCTTGTCCACGTAGTGGCTGTAGAAGTAGGCGTGGTTGATAGCCAGGTAGCGCTCGATACTCATAGCACAGATGATGCTGAGCCCCGACAGGCCAAAGAAAAGCAGGATGAAGGTGCTGTACTCGCAGAGCGCGTGGCCCCCGGGCCACTGGCCCTTCAAGTAGGTGGCGATGGTCACCGGGCTCACCAGCAACGTGCCCAGCAGGTCGGTGACCGCCAGCCCGCATACCAGTGTGTAGAAAGTCGTCTCTTTCTGCTCTTTGCGCGACTTACAGAGCACCACGATGGCCACCAGGTTGCCCACCACCCCGAAGATGAACATCACCGCCGGGATGGTCACTGGGCTGTTCAGTGGGTTGGAGGCCTGGGAGGATGATGCATTGGTCCCAGGGGCGGTCATGGTGGTGCCCGACGGTACACTGCCTTGGAGTGCGAGGCTGGGTCTGTGGAGAATAGGAGAGAGACGAAGAAGCGATGAGCAGAAATTACCACCTGCAAAAAGGTGTCAGACCCGCTCCCAAGAAACAATATGCTGATGAGAGATCGGGGG
>SJYX01020907.1:294743-375982 GCA_006410675.1 Oreotragus oreotragus
CCCACCCCTCTAGGTTGTCAGAGAGTACTGGGTTGAGTTTTCTGCATCATAGAGCAAATTCCCATTGGCTGTGTGGTAATATATATGCTTCAGTGCTACTCTCTCAATTCATCCCAATCTCTCCTTCCCCCTGCTATGACCACAAGTCTATTCTGTATGTCTGTGTCTCTATTCCCGCTCTGCAAATAGGTTCATCAGTATCAGTACCATTTTTCTAAATTCCATATATATGCATTAATATATGATATTTGTTTTTCTCGTTGTGACTTACTTCACTCTGTATAACGGGCTCTAGGTTCATCCAACTCACTAGAGCTGACTCAAATGCATTCTTTTTTGTGGCTGAGTAATAACCCATTGTATATATGTACCACAGCACCTTTATCCATTCATCTGTTGATGGACATCCAGATTGCTTCCATGCCCTGGCTATTTTAAATAGTACTGCAATGAATATTGGGGAACATGTGTATTTTTCAATTATGGTTTCCTTAAGGTATATGCCTAGTAGTGGGATTGCTGGGTAATATGGTAGTTTTATTCCTAATTTTTTAGGGATCTCCATATTGTTCTCCATAGTGGCTGCTACTAATTTACATTTCCACCAACAGTGCAAGAGGGTTCCCATTTCTCCACATCCTCTCCAGCATTTATCGTTTGTAGATATTTTGATGATGGCCATTCTGAATGGTGTAAGGCGATACCTCATTGTAGTTTTGATTTGCATTTCTCTAATAATAAGCAATGTTGAGTATTTTTTCGTGTGTTTATTAGCCCACCTGTGTGGAGGTAGAGAAATGTCTGTTTAGGTCGTCTGCCAGCTTTTCGATTGGGTTGTTTGTTTTTGCTATTGAGCTGCTTGTGTATTTTGAAGATGAATCCTTTATCAGTTGCTTCATTTGGTGTGATTTTCTTCCTTTTTGAGGGTTGTCTTTTCATCTTGTTTATGGCTTCCTTTGCTGTGCAAAAGCTTTTAAGTTTAATCATATCCCATTTCTTTCTATCTTTTTTTTTTTTCTTTCTTATTTTCATTACTTTAGGAGGTGAGTCATAGAGGATCTTGCTGTCATTTTTGTCAGAGTGTTCTTCCTATGTGTTCTTCAAAGAGTTTTATAGTTTCTGGCCTTATATTTAGGTCTTTAATCCATTTTGAATATATCTTTATGTATGGTGTTAAGAAATATTCTAATTTCATTCTTTTACACATAGCTATCTAGTTTCCCAGCATCACTTATTGAAGAGACTATCTTTTCTCCACTGTATATTCTTGCCTCCTTTGTCAAAGATAAGGTGCCCATAGGCGCTTCAGTTTATCTCTGGGCTTTCTGTCTTGTTCCACTGGTCTATATTCTGTTTTTGTGCCACTACCATACTGTCTTGATGACTGTAGCTTTGTAGTATAGTCTGAAGTCAGAAAGGTTTATTCCTCCAGCTCCATTCTTCTTTCTCAAGATTGCTTTGGCCATTTGAGGTCTTTTGTGTTTCTACACAAATTGGAAAAAGTTTTTGTTCTAAGGAAAATGCCATTGATAATTTGAGAGAGATTGTATTGAACCAGTAGATTGCTTTGGGTACTCTAGTCATTTTCACAAAATTGATTCTCCCAATCCAGGAACATAATATATCTCTCCATCAGTTTATATCATCCTTGATTTACATCATCAGTGTCTTATAGTTTTATGTATACAACTCTTCTGTCTCTGTAGGTAGTTTTATTTCTGGGTATTTTATTCTTTTTGTTTTAATTGTGAATGAGATTAATTCCTTAACTTTCTGATTTTTCATTTTGTGTAAAGAAATGTAAAAGATTTCTGTGTATTGACTTTATATTCTGTGACTTTACTAAATTCACTGATTAGCTCTAGTAATTTTTTGAGAGTATCTTTAGAGTTTTCTATGTATAGTATCATGTTGTCTGCAAACAGTGAGAGTTTTACTTCTTTTTTGCCAATGTGGATTCCTTTTCTTTTCCTTCTCTGATTGCTGTGGCTAGGACTTTCAAAACGATGTTGAATATATATATCACACTTTTAAAATAATCTATTCATGTATCGATGGACAGTTGAAGAAGCAAGTACATTTTTAAGATATTGAATGTGAAGACTGTGAATTGAATACAAATTCTTTTTCTCTCAAATCGTGAATTAGTATAAAAGTGTCAGTTGCTGAGAAGTAAAATATTGTGAATTTTTTGTGACTGAAAAAACAACATACACTTCTCAAAAGTGTCTTGCTGTGTTAATGATTTGAGTTCATCTCTGATCCTACTCCATTGGTGCTGAAGGGACTTTAAAAGATCTGCTGACAGTCTAAAGTTTAGGGTAATTCATTCTAAACTATGTATGTTCAATTTAAGCTTTGATAGCAGTCAGTTCTTACTTTACTATTCTACCTATGCATTAGAACTTTTTTTTGGATGCATCGTAAGGTATGCAGGATTTTAGTTCCCTGACCAGGACTGAAAGCTGAGCCCCTGCAGTGGAAGCACAGAATCTTAACCACTGGACCACCAGGGAAGTTCCAGAACACTTTTTAATAGCCAAACAAACCATAAAAGAAAAAGTATTATTTCATTTTGTTTTCCTTTTCCTGACTCGCATCTCATTAAAATTTTGTTTTCCAAATTGAACATTAACAAAAATGCTACCAAATATAAAATATATTTCCCTCTTGAGGAAGAGGCCATCCTCCAGATGAGGTTTTGCCTGGACTTACATAATTTTGGAGATCCTGTTTCCAGACTTCGTTGGGTTCTTACACGCCACACAGTCACCTGGGCTTGAAGGTGTGGCACTAGAAATGCCCATTTTATGAAGTGCCCATGAGTCTTAGACTGTTAAAGGAAGTCCAAAGTTCTCTCTTTTTGGCCCAAATGACAGACCAGTCAGGTTTGAACACCAAATCGGATCTTTTAGCCTTTGCCAAGAACTGGTCTTAGGAAAGATTTAAAAATACATTTTTAAACAATTCAATACCCTCTATTTTTTTTTTTGAAGACTTCCCTTTCCTGTTTTTGAAAGGTTAGTTTATTCTCTTTGGATTTTGACAGAATGTGTTTTTGCGTTTGACTTTTTTCCTGTGTTTTTCTGAGATTCAGTTTGTGCAGGAGGATTGGAGAATTGGATGTGCTATTTTACAGATCTGCGCAAGCATTCACTTTTAGAGAAAGTCACCTGAGACATCTGTTGCTTTTAAAAGCTCTATTTATTAGGAAGTGGTCAGTTCTGTCCAGGTGATCCCTACATTGCTCTGTAGAGGTTAGTGGCACACTTTTGTTGGCTTTTTGTTTGTTTTTTAGGAGTTTGAGGAAATCATTTCTCTTGCAAAGCCGGTATCGATCTTATGATCCCTGTACTAACGTGTTAATTGTGGCATTTTAAGCTTATGGGGTCACACAGAGTCGGACACGACTGAAGTGGCTTAGCAGCAGCAGCTGCAAGCTTGGGCAAATGCTGACTTCTCTTTTCTCATTTACATCCATAATAATGATAAAAAGCTTTCCTATAATTCAAATTAAGACTCTCTTGGTAGCTTCCTTTAAAAATATTTTTTTATTTATTTACTTTTGGCTATGCGGCAATTCATGGGGTCTCAAAGAGTAGGACACGACTGAGCGACTGAAATGAACTGAACTGAGCTGATGCTGGGCTTTCATTGCCGTGTGGCCTTTTCTCTAGTTGCAGAGTGGAGGCTACTCTCTAGTCACTGTGAGAGGGCTTCTAGCTGTGGAGGCTCCTCTTGTTGCAGAGCACAGGCTCTGGGGCATGCAGGCTTCAGTAGTTGTGGCTTCTGGGCTCCAGAGCACAGGCTCAGTAGTTGTGACGCTGGGTTTAGTTGCTCTGGCGTGTGGGGTGGAACCCATGTCTCCTACACTGGCAGGCGAATTCTTTACCACTGAGCCTCAAGGGAAGCCCAGGAGATTCCTTTTTATACCTCTCTCTGTTCTGCAAACCAGCCTTCCCTGGTCGTTCAGTTGGTTAAAAAAAAAAATCTACCTGCAATGCAGGAGACCCCAGTTTAATTCCTGAGTCAGGAAGATTCCCCTGGAGAAGGGATAAGCTACCCACTCCAGTGTTCTTAGGATTCCCTGGTGGCTCAGACTGTAAAGAATCTGCCTGCAATGTGGGAGACCTGGGTTTAATCCCTGGGTTGGGAAGATGCCCTGGAGAAGGAAATGGCAACCCACTCCAGTATTCTTGCCTGGAGAATCCCCATGGACCGAGAAGCCTGGCGGGCAACAGTCTGACATGAGTCGGACATGACTGAGTGACTAAGCACACTCCTTAACGCTTCCCTCCATCCCTTAAACACAAAAAAAGAGGTCACCACACTTCAAAAGGACAAGGGTAAAACTTCTCTGAGCAATAATAGTAAATTTAGATTAGCCACTTACCACCCACCCTTGGGTGCTCAGGAAGCAGATACAAAAAGCAGAAGGTAGAAAATTCTTCACAGTATTTCTGATTGGAACTTATTGCCACTTATTTTAGTTTTCTATTTTATGCAGGGTAGTTCTCCATTTCTGCAACTACCAAGGGTATATATAATAGCTTCTCTGACATTTAAATGATCATATACTTCCTTATTTGTCTTATTCTGTTCATAAGCACCCAACCAAAATCACATTTCCTGCTTAAGTTGATCCTATGCACAGATAAAATGGAGAGTGAAGTCAATAACATGAAAAAAGCATCGACTGAGTATAAACCGTGTGCCAGGGATTAGGCTAAACCCTTTGTATTTATCTTAGATAAGCCTATGGTAAACCTACAGAAGAAATAGCATTATTGCTTCTGCAGCTCTATCAGGATGTAAAGTCAGGTAAAAAATCCGCAGTCATTTGGTGCCTCTCTTTTCTGGGAGATGGGGTAGGAGTGGGCATTTACAATAACGATTAGCATAAACTGAGATAAAAATGGGGGGAGTAGGAGACACATAGCTACTCTTTTTGTCTCTCAGTTCTCATCTCAGACGTTGCCAATCCACATCATTCTCCCTTCAAGGGCTCACCACCATCTACTAGTGCCGACGCAAGAGATAGAAGTTATTTGCTATGCTTGATTTAGCATATGCTGTGTATAGAACTGATTCAAAGAGATCCTAATACAAGGAGGTTTTGTAAACTTGGAAAGTATGTTGGTAAGGTCCTCCTTGTCCAGGTGATTATGGAAGGGCTCTGAAGATCCTTCTTCAGGGTTTTTTTGCTTTGGAGGGCAAAGTTTTTGCCAAGAGAGTAAGAAAGGGGTACAGTAGACAAGAGATCATGATCATTAAATATGTGACTAGAAAAAAAGTTTCACCTAGGACAGAGGGTCCTGCTTTTAAAGCATATTCACCTACTTTAAAAAAGTACTTCAAGAATGTCTAGAATGGATCTAACACTACCATACATGCCTTTCTGCAAAACACCTGCATTTGCAATGCAGAGAGAATCCATGGAATTCTCCAGGTCCAAATACTGGAATGGGTAGCCTTTCCCTTCTCCAGGGGGTCTTCCCAACCCAGGGATCAAACCCAGTTCTCCCACATTGCAGGCAGATTCTTTACCAGCTGAGCCACAAGGGAAGCCCACGAATACTGGAGTTGGTAGCCTGTAGGAATCAAACCAGGCTCTCCTGCATTACAGGCAGATTCTTTACCAACTGAGCTGTCAGGGAAGCCTTATTCAGAGAGCAGCAGGACAGAAATTAAAGAGGTAGGAACAGATTGTATTTGGGTCCAACCATGACATTTAAGTTTTCAACTCTTATGAACCATTTAAATCTTATAGTACCTTAAATGGAATTTTGGAAGCCAAGTAGGGGGCGAGTAATTGAAGAAAAAAAGATTAATTGCAATCATTAAAACCTAACTTTAGTGAACTTTATGATGTTTAAACATACACAGAAATGAGTATTTGAATTATTTGAAACCTATGGCTATAATAACAGAGCCCTTTGGGGAATATTTCCCTAAAGGATCAAATATTTATTTATTTTCTCTACTTTATCTTTTGTTCTTGGTGCTTGTGTATTTTAATAATTCTGACTCACATAAAAAAGGAGACATTTTAAATTGTATTTATACACTTTGAACTCTTTTTTTAATCTCCTTTTTTACTGAAAAAGTGAAACACTATTTCTTTATTATGAGTGCAGTGCAGAACTGACTCTAGAACCAGAGAGAGGAGGAAACTCAATTTTTAGTCTGTTTGTGTCTGCACTAAATATTTCAGAGAATTGACTTTATTCAGCCCAATTCTGTTACAATGCACTAGTATTTAATGTGGACACTCACAAGAGCTGAGTCATTTTTCTGAATGTTTTCCTGGCCTCCAGCATTCAGTGAGGAATCTCAGCACACAATTTTCTAGTTAGTACCTATTTTCAAATGAGAGCATAGAAAGCATTCTATAGAATAAAAATTCATTGGATAACTTGATTACCTCTATGGGGTGTGGAGGAAGAATATATTGAGATTTTGGTTGTTGGGAGAAAAAAGTATTTAAGAATAATATATTCAAGATAGTGTGCATGGTTGGATGAAGGAATATCTTATCATAACACATCAGCATTCTTCCTTACTAATGTTTAATTTCATTGACAGGAATACTGAAGAAGGGGCATTACAGCATTTTCTCTGCCTTGAATCTTAGTTTTAATTTTATTTGAAAATGGAGGAAAAGAAATATTTGTAAACGTTGGCTTTATAGCATTAGTTTAGTAATTATGGGATCTTTTCCCCAATGATAACAAAAATACTTAAAAATGCCTAAAGATGAAAAATCCTTTTTAGTTTTTTATCAAAGCATTTGAAAGGGAGGAGAATAGGGAAGAGAAAAAGGAAGGAGGAAAGGAAGAAAGGGCTAGGAGACAGAGAGAGAAAGAAAATGCCTGTGTGGTAAATCAGGTGCACACTTTCTCATGGCCACACCCACAGACTTATGTGATGTTATGGACCTGTCACTCTTAAAGTTCCACCTATAAGTCCCCAACGCAACTAAAACAAGCCTTCATAAAAAGCCTATGTGTCATCGACAACAATCAATAATGTAGGAGATTTGGATGACTTATTAGAAGTGATAAATATATTTTTAGAATGCCCAATGTTATTGCATGGTTTCATTATCAACAAGGTAAGTTAGCTTTACCCAAGAGACTGAACTTTTAAAAATGACAAGAGGAAATAAGATTTTCTACCCACTCTTTCTGACCATAAAAATGTTCTAAATGTTCTAATAGGGATACAGGGTAAATTATTATGTGCAGTATCTATTTTTTATAACATGAACTCAAAAATGCTGTTGCCTTTTGAAAATTAATACAGCTTAGAATGTGTTTTTAATACTGATTCTGCCTAGGAAAAAAAGATTTCATGATCAGATAAGTTTTGGAAATATAGCACCACACTCCCTCCTTGGAAAGTTTCATTCTATATTTTATGAAAAGCTCTGAGGTGTCTGCTGCTGCTGCTAAGTCACTTCAGTCGTGTCCAACTCTGTGTGACCCCATAGACGGGAGCCCACCAGGCTCCCCGGTCCCTGGGATTCTCCAGGCAAGAATACTGGAGTGGGTCGCTATTTCCTTCTCCAATGCATGAAAGAGAAAACTGAAAGTGAAGTAGCTCAGTCTGTCCGACTGTTAGCGACCCCATGGACTGCAGCCCATCAGGCTACTCCGTCCATGGGATTTTCCAGGCAAGAGTACTGGGGTGGGGTGCCATTGCCTTCCCCGTCTGAGGTGTCTAACCATTAATAAAACTCAAAGCTCTTTAACTTCATTTTAGTTAGCATCCCTTAAGTTTATTTGATCATGCATACCTAGTAACCTGATACAGATTAGGATTCCTTGGAACACATGTAGGAGATCGCTCCAGATGCAGCAAAAGATGCTTTAACCTTCTGGGGAATAGTTCAGAGACAAATGTAATTCCAGTAGATACATATTTATTTCAATGCGTTCGGGAAAATGCACATTTCATTCATGACTGAGTGGATATCGTTGCTTAGAATGAAGCTAGATTAATGTATGAAAAAGGAACATATTCAAAGAATATATAAAATAAATAATAGTAAAGATAATATATAGTGTAGCAAAATCATGAAGCTGGTAGGTGAATCTCTGAAGTTTGGGAAATGTTGCTTTCATCTATAGACAGATTGGGTGTGCAGACTCAGACTGGTCATCAGGAAACTTGGGGGAAGAGGGGAGTTAACATTCTGGTTCTAGTTTAAAATAATTTTGTTACCTGGGAGGAGAAGTCCATTTTAGACCTCAGTTTCTTTATCTATAAGTAGGGAGAGCTGGATTGGAGAAGATCTATGGTTGACTTCAGCTTGACAGTGTCGTTGTGACAGAAGATTGTGGTGGTCTGATCTGCTAGCCCCTTTCATGCACTCTGGGACTCAGGGAGGGTTCTTTTATCCCTGGCTAGCTGGAAAATTACAACCTGCATTGCTGTCTTTGCCAGGAAAACGGTGGCCAAATGTTGCCCTAACCACACCTTGGTGAATGCATGTTGACCAGGCTGTCGTGCCGATGCCTCGGATCCTGGATGGCAGTGGGGCCAAATGCTTCATTCTGTGGCATGCTGTTGAGACTTCCTTGTACTTTTTTCTCAAAGCAGTCAAACCAGATTGCTGGATTTGAGCTACCGTTGTATGAATAGAGAACTTTGGAGTTCAGGCTTGAGAGAGTTCCCTAAGTGACTGGGTAGACAACTAAGATAATGCTTAACACTTTTTTTTCTTTTAATGCCCTTCTCCTCCCAGTTTTTTTGTTATTTTGGAATCACATTTTAAAATGACATCCATTTAATTTATTGAGTCTGGTCTTGTTTTACATTTTTTTAAATGTGACTTTTTGGTTAGATTTATTGTTAGGATTTTGTTTTGATTTTTGTTTGTGTTTTTAATGATCCTTTATTGTTTTATGAATGAGATCCTGTGATCTATTACATTTTCCAACTGCTTATTGTTAGTGCAATATAATATATTGGTTATATGAGCAAACTCTGCCAGGCTCTGTCACTTATTAGCTGTGTGACCTCACATAATTACTTATCTTTTCCTTAGGGTTTTTTTATTCTTTAAAATCAGGATAATAATGCTAATCTCGCTCAGGATTAAAGGAGTCAGTATACTAAACAGTATTTAGTATGGTGCTCAGTACATAGTCCTCAAAAATGTTTAGTTGTGGTTACTACCATTGGTGTCTAGCACTATCTTGTCCCTTCTCACATCAGTTCTGTGCTTGTTGTTATCCTAAAGGAGATCAGTCCTGAGTGTTCATTGGAAGGACTGATATTGAAGCTGAAACTCCAATCCTTTGGCCGCCTGATGCGAAGAGCTGACTCATTTGAAAAGACCCTGATGCTAGGAAAGATTGAGGGCAGGAGGAGAGGGGATGACAGAGGATGAGATGGTTGAATGGCATCACTGACTCGATGGACATGGGTTTGGGTAAACTCTGGTAGTTGGTGATGGATGGGGAGGCCTGGCGTCCTGTGGTTTATGGGGTCGCAAAGAGTCAGACATGACTGAGTGACTGAACTGAACTGAACTGCACTGTTGTTGTTCAGTAGCTAAGCTGTGTCCGACTTTTTGCTACCCCATGGACTGAAGCATGCAAGATATCTAGGTCCTCCATTATCTCTTGGAGTTTGCTCAAGTTCATGTCCACTGAGTTGGTGATGCTATCTGACATCTCATCCTCTGCTGCCCTCTTATCCTCTTGCTTTCAATCTTTCCCAGCAACACGTTTTTTTCCAGTGAGTTGGCTCTTCACATCAGGTGGCCAAGTATTGAAGCTTCAGCTTCAGCATTGGTCCTTCCAATGAATATTCAGGATTGATTTCCTTTAGATTGACTGGTTTGATCTCCTTGCTAATTCTGTGCTAACTGAACACTAATCAACCAGTTAGGTGACTAAAATAGCTAGTATAGTCATCATCATTAATGAACACATTCAGGTAGTTGCTCCAGGGCAAGATGAACCAACACATCCCCAAACCATGATGAGATGATTTAGTCGCTAAGTCATGCCCATCTTGCGACCCCATGGACAGTAGCCTGCCAGGCTCCCCTGTCCTTGGGATTCTCCAGGCAAGAATGCTGGATGCTGGAATGGGTTGCCATTTCCTTCTTGAGGGAATCTTCCCAATCCAGAAATTGAATCCAGGTCCCCTGCATTGCAGGCAGATTCTTTACCAAGAACCATAGACATACTGACTCTTGAAACTACAATGAAGAAATGTCACAAAATGACACTAATCCAAGTCTCTCTTTTCATCCCCTTTTATACATCTAACACAGAGCAAGTTGGAGTGAATGTGAGACCTGTCTCCCACTCCATTGCTTGATGGTGGTGGTGGTGGTTTAGTTGCTAAGTAAGTCCGATCCTTGCGACCCCATGGACTGTCCTGTCAGGCTCCTCTGTCCATGGGATTCTCCAGGCAAGAATCCTGGAGTGGGTTGCCATTTCCTTCTCCTCTCCCTTGCTTGATGCCTTGCAATAAAAGCTGTACTTTCCTTCACCACAACTTGGCTTTTCTGGGTGTCAGGCAAGCAGACCCCAGTTTGGTTCTATAACATTGTCAGTTGACTGTTTTGAAAGTTCTAGGTATGTCATTATATCACATGAAAAAAATATCAGTTTAGGCGCATTCTTCCCTTCTTTTGTTTTGAGATGATTTCAACTTATCATTATACCTGAACTTGTTTCATATTGATAACTTTAGGTAAATATGATTTGTTATGAATTTTATAAAAATGTGTATATTGTAAAGTATAACATATATTTGTGTATATTAGTGTGTAAAGTCTATGTGAATGTTAAATAATGATGATAATTGGACTATCTATATATGTACCAAACGTGGATATTAATAGGCACTTAGGAGTCCCTTGTGCTTTTTTCCAGCTGCATCAAAAATTTTGTATCAGATGCAAACTGTTATATATAGGATGGATAAACAACAAGATCCTACTATATAGCACAGGTAACTATATTCAATATCCTGTGATAAACCATAATGGAAAAGAATATGAAATATATATATAAATGAGTCACTTTATAGCAGAAATTAACATAATATTATAAATGAACTATACATCAATACAATTTAAGAAAGAATTTTGTATTAATTATTTACTTGCTTTTCTTTTTACTTTTATCATCAGTGTATACTTACCCCCATATAGATATATTAAGATTTGAATAAAAGTTCCTCTATTGTGATTATTTTGTTGGGTTTATATTTTGGAATTTGGGAATAGAGCTTTTCTTATGCTGAAGACTTGCTTCCTTGAGATATATTCTAGAAGTAGAATTACTAGGTCAATGGATTTGCTTTAAAGTTTTGGACAAATATTGATTGTCAAAATGCTTTCCAGGAGGCTTACATCAATTTGTATTTCCAAAAGTCATCTATATGAGAATGACCATTTCAGTTTTACAGCTAAGGGTTATTAGCTTGAAGAATATCATGTTAAAGTATTTTCATATAATTTGGATGAATTTTTTTAAAAGACCGGTTACATTTTTTGAAGAGAACTTTGTATAGAGAAGTGTCCACATATCAAATGGTTAGCTTGAAGAGCTTTTATAAAGAGAACACAGCTTTGTAACTAACACCTAGATCAAAATACAGAACGTTGTCTGCAGATAAAAAAGAACATTAATTGTCCTTGTGCTCACTTTCAGTTTGAAGACCATTTTGTATGCAAGAACCTCTAAAGAAAGAAAATTGATGTTGCCTTGACCCATTTAGTTTTGATAGCCAACAGTAAGTTTTCAAATTATGAAGAATGGAGGATTTTGAAAGATTTAAATGTGCTTAACACTGTTACTGTCCTCAAAGTAAAAAGTGGATTTATATTTCTGACCGAAAATCTCTTTCTGTTGAAATGGTTTGATGCCATTTGGCTATTAAACCAGATATCTTTGCATATACTTAGAGTTTTTATCAAGCCATGATAGTGTATCCTGTAGTGCAGGTGCATACATTCTAGTGTGTATAAATCAGGTTTCCCTCAATGCTTGTTTAAGACACAGACAGGTTCAAGGGCTTAGCTCATGCTCAATTGTGTTCAGCTCTTTGCGACCCCATGGGCTGTAGCCCACCAGGCTCCATCCATGGGATTTCCTAGGCAAGAACACTGGAGTGGGTTGCCATTTCCTCCTCCAGGGGATTTTCTAGACCCAGGGATGGAACCCACGTAGCTTCTGTATAGGCAGGCAGTTTCCTTACTGCTGAGCCACTTGGGAAGCCTCTCAAGGACTCAGCTAAGACTCACTAAATTAGCACTTGTATTTTCATGAGCATTTTAGGTGATGCTGATGCATGCATGTGACTGGTGTTAGAAGCAAGATCCAATGCTGGGAGGGATTGGGGGCAGGAGGAGAAGGGGACAACCGAGGATGAGATGGCTGGATGGCATCACGGACTCGATGGACGTGAGTCTGAGTGAACTCCGGGAGATGGTGATGGACAGGGAGGCCTGGCGTGCTGCGATTCATGGGGTCGCAAAGAGTCGGACACGACTGAGCGACTGAACTGAACTGAACTGATGCATGCACATGGGCCCTGGACCACACTTTGAGGAATGTTGTTTTGGAGTACTGTGCTGTACTCAGTCATGTCCAGCTCTTTGCGACCCTTTGGACTTTAGTCCTCCAGTCTCCTCTGTTCACGGGATTTTTCAAGCATGAATACTGAAGTGAATTGTGATTTCCTTCTCCAGGGGGTCTTCCCAACCTCGGGATGGAACCCACATCTCCTGCATCTCCTGCTTTGCAGGTGGATTCTTTACCACTGGGCCATCAGGGAAGCCCTACAGCAGAGGATAAACATCTCTAATTGAAGAAAGCATTCTGGAGTAGTTACCATCTAAGAAAATCCTACATTGCATGAGCTCAGTTTTAAAAATATGCAGTCAAGTGTGTTTCGTCCTTTTTTCCATTCTAGCCTCTCCTAGTGTAGATGTCGACACGTGGTATTTAACATAGGGGTGGTGCAGTTTGTGTAACCACAACAGGAAACATCCCACTCAAAACACAGCCCTTGATTGCAACATCTTTGAAACTGACCTGATAGAATAGGCCTGGCTTTTGAAAGAACCACCCTTAGTTTATTTACCTTGGGAATCTTACGGGCATATTATCAGCATAATCGTGGTAGCCAGGTAAAAACACTATAACTCAAGATTTTTACATGCCTATACAAGTAACAATAAAATGGAAATGAACCAACGACTCCCTCCCATATAGTATTCTATGACACCTCAGTTCACCTCTTTGATGCGATAGTTAGGTAAGGGAAGTGAAGCAGTGTTAGTCGCTCAGTCGTGTCCGATTCTTTGTGACCCCATGGACTGTAGCCCGCCAGGCTCCTCTATTCATGACATTCTTCAGGCAAGAGTACTGGAGTGGGTTGCCATTCCCTTCTCCAGGGGATCTTCCTGACCCAGAAATTGACCCCAGTTTTCCCACACTGTAGGCAGATTCTTTGCCATCTGAGCTACCAGGGAAGCCTCCATAGTTATGTAAGGGATTGTTTTATACAAAGCTTGATAATTCACGCATTTAGTCAAAAGAAAAGCTCAGAAAATTGTTCCTCTGCTTTCTTTCTCTGGACACTGAGGAACACTAGAGTTCATATGTTTGTGAGAGTCATTTTAAAAAATGAAATTGTTATTAAGCAGTAAGTGTACGTGCTCAGTCATATCCAACTCCGCAACCCCATGGACTGTACCCTGCCAGGCTCCTCTGATGGAATTTTCCAGGCAAGAATACTGGAGCATGTTGCCATATCTTCTTCCAGGGGATCTTCCCAACCCAGGGATTGAAACTGTGTCTCTTGCATCTCCTGCATTGGCAGGCAGATTCTTTACCACTGGGTTGCTTGGGAAGCCCATATTAAGCAGTCAAATATTAGGTAATAACTCATAGAAAATTTTATGTGGGATTTGACTTTTGCTTTAAATTTATTAATTTGAATTTCTGCTAGACTTGATGGATGAAAGTCATATTGATTCTGACCCCACTGGCTTTGCTTGAATTCCTTTATTTCTCCCCATCTCCACTACTTAAGCTGACCCACTTTATTCCCCTCCTCATCTACATTCAGAGTCTCCTAACAGTTCTCCATTCTACTCATGTCCCTTTCCAATCAATTCTGCATATGAATTTCAGAGTAGTCATTTTAATAAAATGCATTGAGTTATGTTATTCTTCCACCTCAGTGGTTTTCCTCAGCTAAAAAGTCCTCAGAATGGCCACAGCTTTCTGCATGATCTACTTCTGGCCTCCCTTTACAACCTCAACTCAATCCCAACTCCCTCTTGCTCATGACACTGGAGTCACATTGCCTGCTTCCCTCACACGCTCAGGGTTCTTTGACCCACCCATGCCCTTCCCTAACTCTAAGGCACTAACAAGCTTTAGTGCAAACTGTTTGCTCTGCCTGGAAGTTTCGTCCCACAGTTTCAGCTGGTTAAAGCCTGCCTTTCTTTCAGATCTGTTCTTTAATGCCACTTGCTTGGATGGTGGTGGTTTAGTCACTCAGTCGTGTTCCACTTTTCCGACCCCATGGGCTATATAGCCTGCCAGGCTTCTCTGTCCATGGGATGTCCCAGGCAAGAATACTGGAGTGGGCTGCTGCCTCCTCCAGAGACTTGCTTAGGGAGAGCCTCTAAAACTAAATTGTATCTCTCAGTTTTCTCCTCATGGCATACTCTTTTCTCTCAGTACTTATTGCAATCGGTTAATAGATGCATATGTTTGTTAATATCTGCCTTTCCCACTAGTCTATCTTAAGAGAAAAATTAACACTCATGTTCAGTTCAGTTCAGTTGAGTTGCTCAGTCGTGTCCGATTCTTTGCGACCCCATGAATCGCAGCATGCCAGGCCTCCCTGTTCATCGCCAACTCCCGGAGTTCACCCAAACTCATGTGCATTGAGTTGGTGATGCCATCCAGCTATCTCATCCTCACTCATGTTATTCATTTATCCAAGTGCCAACCAGAACACCTGGCCCAATGAATAAAAGAAAAGATTTGTTACAACCCAGTGTATTAGTTATCTACTGTAGTGTGACAAATTAATGCAAAAACTTAGATGTCAACTTATAATAACAAACATGTCTCAGCTCATAGGTTCAGTGAACCAAGAATGTGGGGTGGTTTGTCGGGTGGCTGTGGTTCAGACTCTCCTCAGTTGTAATCAAGGTGTCAGCCAAGATCATATGCTTCTGAGGGCCTGGGTGGGGTGGGAGGATCTTTTAGGGGGAGGGGCAGTCACTAACTAATATTTCTGTGCCACACAGGCTGCTTCATAGGGCTGTCTGAGTGTTATCCTCGTGTGGCAGCTGGTTTCTCCCAGAGAGATGACCCAAAGGAGAAGGAGTTTAAGGAGGTGTACATACTTAGTCACATCCAACTCTTTGCAACGCCATGGACTGTAGCCCACCAGGCTCCTCAGTCTATGGGATTCTCCAGGCAAGAACACTCGAGTGGGTAGCCATTCCCTCCTCCAGGGGCATCTTCCCGACCCAGGGCTCGAGCTTGCATCTTCTGGGTCTCCCACATTGCAGGTGGATTCTTTATCACTGAGCCACTGATGAAGCTCCCAGATAGATGACCCAAGAGAGAAAGAGAATACAAATGCTCAGGTATTGCTCTTTTCCTCCAGAGCTCCAGATATGTTTCTAATGAGCAGACATGTTTAAAAAAAAAAACAACAACAACTGTACTATATGATGATCTTTTACTTTTATCTAGTTTATTTCACTTTTTCTATTTCATATTCAGTGCTCTCATTTCATTTAGTTTTTGTTCTCTAATTTCTCCATCTCTTCTTTGTTTTTAATCTTCCTCAAGCCTATATCAAGTGTAGTAGAAAAGCTTTTGTATACATATATAAAAATAAATACAATATATATATTTTAGAAAGCATGAATTTTTGCCTAATTTAAAAAATTATGACATTTTGATTCTATTTGTTTGACTTAGTGTGAATAGAATGCTAGATTTCTAATTAAAAAATAAATACGCAACAAGCAACAAAGGTTTACCGTATAGCATAGAGAACCAGAGTCAACACCTTGTAACAACCTATGATGGAAAATTATTTCAAAAATAATATGTATGTATTTGTATAACTGAATCACCTTGCCGTGCATCTGAAACATTGTAAGTCAACTATACCTCAATAAAATATATATATATATTTTAAATGTGTATATATTTAGGTTGTACAATATGATTTAAGATATACAGTGTGATGTTCTGATACATGTATACACTGTGAAAGGATTAATATAATCACATTAAGTAACAGATCCATCGTCTCACATAGCTACAATTTTTACTAATTGTTCAGTGATAGTGAACCACTGCCCTTCAGGTCCGTGGAGGAGAGTATGTGATAACAAAAAGGCACAAACTTGGGTACTACTCATGTGTTCATTGGGGTGGTGTTCTAGGTGCTACAGATAAAAGAAGATGAATAACAAGATTTCAGGAGTTTACTAACTAGCAACAAGAGATATGTATACATGTATATGTATAACTGAATCACTTTGTTGTACACCTGAAACTAACACAACATTGTTACTCAACTATATGCCAATATAAAATAAACAATTTTTAATTAAAAAGGAGAAGGCCAGCTATATCTTAGTTTTGGGTATCACATACTGTTACTTTTACTGCATCATATTTATTAAAAGCAATTGAGCAAGCACAGGTCACACTTAAAAGGGAGAGAAGACAGCTCCATCTTTGGAAGGGAAGAGTATCCAACTTGTGGACCTATTTAGAAACCATCACAGTTCTTTCTGACCAAAAAATACTTAAATTGTTTTCACATGCAAAATAGACTAAACTCTTCCCCTGTCCCTAAAAGTCCCTCTAAGAGTCTCATTCACTTATTTTATCAGTTTAAAATTCATGACTTTGGCTTCCAAATTAGATCCAAGTGTGAAGAGACTCCTTTAAGTATACCTCTTTAATACCATTTATCAGAAGACCTAGAAACTGAAGTGAAGTGAAGTGAGCTTGCTCAGTCGTGTCCGACTGTTTGCCACCCCATGGACTGTAGCCCACCAGGCTCTTTCATCCATGGGATTCTCCAGGCAAGGATACTGGAGTGGGTTGCAATTTCCTTCTCCAGGGGAACTTCCCGACCCAGGGATCAAACCCAGGTCTCCTGCATTGCAGGCAGGCGCTTTACCCTCTGAGCCACCAGGGAAGGAGACATGTTATCTACTCCTCCAGCAGCCAACATGCAATGGTGAGATGGGCCTGGCATAACCACTGTAGAGCTTCCCGTTAAGAAAGGGGAGCATGCAGCATGCACAGAAGTCCCTGGTCCATGGCAGTTCTGAAACCCAGCTGAGCACAGGTTGAAGTTCTTGATTAAGAAGCAAGGCCTGGAAATAATTTTCCACGACTCTTGGCTTCACCCTCAACTCTTATTTCCAACCTGTGACTGTTGGTTTTGTTTGTTTAGTTAAAGTTTAGTATGTGTCTGTAGCTGAGTAGTTTTTTGCAGCTTGCTTCCTGCTCATAGAAGTTGGGGGAGTCTAATGATCTCTTTTCATTTTTCACTCTCTTTGTCCCTCTCAGTCCAGGTGGGTTGTGTCTCTGCCAATGTGTTACATGTAGAAACATAAATATATATAAAGTACAAGAATTATCTGGAGGAAGAGATAAATTCTGTTTGGGCAAGGAGGGACTGGGAAGGCTCCAGGATGGGTGAGGTCTAAGCAGCATTTAGAAATCCATTAAGAAGACCACATAGAGAGGAACCATCTAAGTATAAGAAAGAATATGTGCAGAATTACAGTGGACTCAAAATGCATATCTACAGAGACATGAACATAACTTGTTATTAATAGAACACATGATATAGCAAGACCTTGGGTTTATCCTATAACTCATTATTTTTCAAAATATAGTCTATCAATCTCCTACATCTAAATCATTTGGGCACTTTTCCCCCCCAAACTTTAAACTTTTTTCTTTTACGTTAGGTTATAGCTGATTAACAGTGATAGTTGTGATAGTTTCAGGCAGACAGCAAAGGGACTCAGCCATACATATACATGTATCCATTTTCCCCCAGACTCCCTGCCAGACAGACTGCCACATAACACTCAGCAGAACTCCATTCATTTGGGCACTTATTAAAACCATAGCTTTTTGATGCTACTCTAGACTTGCAGCATGAAATCCTCTGGAGAAGAGAGAACCTCTGGAGGAGGGACTTGGGGATCCCTGTGTATTAAGATCTGCTCTGCAGGCCATAGGAGAAGGCAATGGCAACCCACTCCAGTACTCTCACCTGGAAAATCCCATGGACGGAGGAGCCTGGTAGGCTGCAGTCCATGGGGTCGCAAAGAGTCGGACACGACTGAGCGACTCTTTTCACTTTCATGCATTGGAGAAGGAAATGTCAACCCAGTCCAGTGTTCTTGCCTGGAGAATCCCAGGGACGGGGGAGCCTGGTGGGCTGCTGTCTTAGGGGATCGCACAGAGTCGGACACGACTGAAGTGACTTAGCAGCAGCAGCAGCAGCAGCAGCTGCGAGCCATGGGTCTTACAAGGTTTTCAGTAGGAGGTGGCATCCACAGAATGATTTGCATTTCAATGAATTACGCATTCAGGGTGGTATGGTCGTAAATGATAAATTACTCCAGGCCCCATGTGGAGGGTGGAAGATGGTCAGCAAGGGAGATCAGTATGGAGGCTTTTGTGATGGTCCAATAAGACATATTAAAGGCCTGTAGAGATGAAAAAAAGGAACACTGAGATTTTTAAATATAATGAAGAGGAACTCTGGCGGTATAATGGTTAAAACTCTGTTCTTCCATTTCAGGGGTCACAGGTTTGATCCATAGTTAGTGAACTAAGATTCCACATGCTGCACGGTGCAACTGAAAGATATGAAAATAATAAGATAATGACAAGAACATGAATATGAGTATAATATATGTGCTGCCAAAGCGAGCACTGAACATGAGTATAATATAATGGATTTTTTATGTATACACATATAGATATGTAAAATTTTACCGTGCGTGTTTCAAGTTTTGTGAGAAGACAGCAGAGTCGGAAAATAACACTAGTTGTCACAGGAATGAAAGATGAGGAAGTGTAGGAGAGACATTTGAACTAGGATTTGAAGTAGAAACAGGATTTTACTAAACAAAGAAGGGAGCTTAGATACAGCAAAGAAGCATACATAAAGCAAAGAGAGGACCTATCATGCTTAAGAGTAATAGGAAGTGGAGATGGATTTAAATATAGTTGCTTGAGGGAAAGTGGTGGTGCATGAGGCAGAAAAAAGAAGACAAGGTCTCCAGAGAGTGGCTGGCTGCTCACCAGGCTGTTTCTTCCTCTTCCTGAGTGAACACATTTCCTTTGCGCTTAAATGAAACCGTGTGGTAGAGTCATCGCAATTGCCATGTGGGTGGAAGTTATCTGCACCTTTCTAGTCTCCAACTCCTACGTGCTAGTCTCCATTTTACAGCAGGTATGCATGGCCACCTTAGAAGCCACTTGTTGAAGATGGACAAAGCCCAGTAAATAATAAAGAGACATCTCGAGGGGTAATGTGAGAGTCTTCCACAAACGTTCAAAAGCTGATTTGTGCATGTGCCCACTACAATATTTAAAATAGATAACCAACAAGGGCTTACTGTACAGCACAGGGAATTTGGTTCAATATTCTGTAATAACCTAAATAGGAAAAGAATTTGAAAAAGAATGGATATGTGTATTCATTATAATTGGATACTGAATCCCTTTGCTATATACCTGTAACTAACACATCATTGTTAATTAACTATACTCCAATATAAAATAAAAATTAAAAAAAAAAAACTGTCTTGTGAATGAAGGGATTCACTCTACTAGGGGTAGGGCTCAAACCAGACACTGAAGGAATAAATGAAAGTTACAGGGGGAAACAAGTACAACTCCAACTAGAAGGAAGAAATTTCTAAGAAGCTGCTTTTACAGGGCTTTCCTCAGTGAGCTTCCTCTTTCTGAAGAGCTGTCTCGCAGGAGGCTGGGGGACTTCCTGTTCAAGTTTTTGGTGGAAGACTGAAAGAGAATACTTTTAAGATGTTTTTCAATTTGGGGATTTCAAGACCTGAAGATACATTGAAACTTGGTATCAAATGGCCAGCTCACCAACTGAATCCACACTTGTTAGTGGTGTGTCTTGGGACAAGTCACAGCCTTTCTGGCCTTGATATTCTCATCAGTTAAATGGGGACCATAATAGAATCTACCTAACAAGGCTAAAGCTGAAACTCCTGTACTTTGGCCACCTCATGCGAAGAGTTGACTCATTGGAAAACACTCTGATGCTGGGAGGGATTGGGGGCAGGAGGAGAAGGGGACGACAGAGGATGAGATGGCTGGATGGCATCACTGACTCGATGGACGTGAGTCTGAGTGAACTCCGGGAGTTGGTGATGGACAGGGAGGCCTGGCGTGCTGCGATTCATGGGGTTGCAAGGAGTCAGACACGACTGAACGACTGAACTGAACTGAACAAGGCTGTTGTAGGGGTTAAAGTTAATAATGCCTGGTGTATAATGATCGCTTAATAAATATTAGCTGTTATTGCTATAGTCTTTAAGGGTGTGTCCGCCCCACCCCACATGAGGCATGTAAGTGATCTCTTCCTTATATATATCATTATCCATGTTTTCCCATTGATTATATAAACGTTGACTTTGAATTCTGTTTCATTTTGTGTGTCACCTTTTCCATGTACATAAGTTTGAATCTGCAAACAAAATTTAGCAGTTACAAAATTTGCATGAACTTCTCATCTACTTATTAATACTTTCTATTTCCTCAGGGTCATCTCCAACAATTTGTTAAACAGGCTCAGCTATCACATGATTATGAGAATGGGCACAGAAAATTTAAATACTTAATTACACACACTCACAATATATATGCAATTCTCAGGAAAAATAACCCTTAAATTAACTTTAAGGAAAAGAGAACTTAATTTTCTTAATGACTTTGTATCTTTTCCTGAAACCTGTCTTTCTTTTAGTTCCTGGGAGTATGGCCTATATCAACTTGCATAATTATGTGAAATGTTATTAGAGAGCTTTAGAGAACCCAACCAGATTATAATGCAGTAGTCTCTTGATTCCCAGGAATATAATTCTTGACTATTAAAAAAAAAAAGGTGATTAACATGATATCTATTACTTCCTATTTTCTGTGATCTGGCTGGCCGCCTTGGCTTTAATAAGGCTGGACTTGACCTTACATGGCTGGGAAAGTTTATTAGCTTTGCCTTAATTAAACTGGTGCCATATAGTAGGAGAGAGGCCATCACTGCCCCTTTGTTACTTTTGGCAATCCTCCCGTTTCTCTTTTGTGATAAATTACCCACCCTTTGGCCCCTGATTATCCACCAGGGAAACAGGTTATTGCTTTGTGGAACCGAGGGGGAAGTATATTATCATTTAATTTTCAACTTCAAGAGTTGGTATACTGTGTCAGGAACAAATAAGTCCGAACAATTACTCATCGAATGTTTAAGCAATTCTGGGCTCCTTTTATTAGGACTTTATGGAAGCCTGTCTGCAAAGGTTCACGGTCTGCTCTTGTTGGCAGATATCCAGGTGGTGAGGCCCTGACTGGTTCTCCACCCCAGAAACAAAGACGGTCTCTTGTCTTCTAGGGAGTCAGACATTTGCTAGAGTGGTGCTCACACAATGAGAACGTAGCTTGTACAAGTACCACAGATGTGTTTAAAGGAGAATCCTCCATTCAAACGGGTTTTACACACCAAATTATCAACAGTGAATATTTCGTTGGAGAAGGATTTGGTGGATGGTCAGTGATTAGGGACAGCTTGCTTTTTAACCTTTATATATACTCACATTGTTTGATTAAAAAAAATAAAATTGGTGCAAATTACATTCACAATAAAAATGATGACAAGAACTTGTGGCTCTCAAAATTAAAAATGTTTTTAATTTTGGGGAGATACTCTGACCCCATATACTGTCCTTGCTAAAAATCAAGAAGTTGTCAATTTTTGCATGTATTTCAGAAATCACCCTCTCACCAGGGCTAGAGTGTGTATTTTAAAATTAGGCTTGATTGAACAGAGAAAAAGAGAAGAAATATGACATGGGGAGGAAGGTAGAAAATGAGGTAATATGTGCAAACCAGGGTTCTTGAGTCACTGATTCTAAGAAAATGACTTTGTAGGAGAGGAAAGTAAGCCTCTCAAAATGAGTATTTTAATTTGCTAGGGTGGCCATAATGAAATACCACAGACTGAGTGGCTTAAACAAGGGAAATTTATTTTCTCATAGTTCTAGGTGCCAGCCAGTTCAGGTCCTCATGAGGGGCCCCTTCCTGGCTTGTGGACGGCTGCCTTCTTTCTCACACTGTCCTCCCATGGTCTTTTCTCTGTTGGCGCACATCCTGGTGTGTTCTAATCTCTTCTTATAAGGCTACCAATCACATTGGATTAAGGCATGCCTTAATGGCCTCACTTTAACCTAATTACCTCTTTAAAGAATCTTCTCTACCTATTTAAAGTTGCATTCTGAGGTTCAGGCTTCAACATACAAATTTAGCGGGGAGGACACAATTCAGTCCATAACAATCAATAGGTTCTCCCAGCTTTTTGTTATTCTTACAGATTTCAGTGAGAATGAGTTGAGAATAAAATGACTATAACTATTCAAATTGTAGTTTTTTGAAGAACAATGGATAATGACTAACCCATAGTGCAAAATAAAGACAATTAAAACTGAAAATCACATTGAGATGTACACAAAGTTAGTCTACACGTTTAAAGAATGAAAAGCAATTAAGAAATTGTTCATCTACAGGGAAGGGAAATTAACTTAACTGGTATTTCTGATATTTTTATGGTCTATTTTGAAAACTTGCTTCCATTATAGGCAAGGGACTTATATTACTTTATTATTTTTTAAAGAAAAGCAGACATGGAAAGAAGCTATAAACATTAAGCATACTGAAGCTTTAACAGAAGATGTTATTCAATAATAAAGAAAATATTCACCTGGTATGAATTCAATGTCCTTTAAAATCAATCCTATTAAATTATATTAACGAATATATATTTACTAGTCTTTAGGGAAAACCGCTAGACCATTCAGGTATGACCTAAATCAAATCCCTTATGATTATACAGTGGAAGTGAGAAATAGATTTAAGGGCCTAGATCTGATAGACAGAATTCCTGATGAACTATGGAATGAGGTTCGTGACATTGTACAGGAGACAGGGATCAAGACCATACCCATGGAAAAGAAATGCAAAAAAGCAAGATGGCTGTCTGGAGAAGCCTTACGAATAGCACTGAAAAGAAGAGAGGCGAAAAGCAAAGGAGAAAAGAAAAGATATAAGCATCTGAATGCAGAGTTCCAAAGAATAGCAAGAAGAGATAAGAAAGCCTTCTTCAGCAATCAATGCAAAGAGATAGAGGAAAACAACAGAATGGGAAAGACTAGAGATCTCTTCAAGAGAATTGGAGATACCAAGGGAACATTTCATGCAAAGATGGGCTCGATAAAGGATAGAAATGGTATGGACCTAACAGAAGCAGAAGATATTAAGAAGAGGTGGCAAGAATACACAGAAGAACTGTACAGAAAAGATCTTCACGACCCAGATAATCATGAGGATGTGATCACTAATCTAGAGCCAGACATCTTGGAATGTGAAGTCAAGTGGGCCTTAGAAAGCATCACTAAGAACAAAGCTAGTGGAGGTGATGGAATTCCCGTTGAGCTGTTTCAAATCCTGGAAGATGATGCTGTGAAAGTGCTGCACTCAATATGCCAGCAAATTTGGAAAACTCAGCAGTGGCCACAGGACTGGAAAAGGTCAGTTTTCATTCCAATTCCAAAGAAAGGCAATGCCAAAGAATGCTCAAACTACCGCACAATTGCACTCATCTCACACGCTAGTAAAGTAATGCTCAAAATTCTCCAAGCCAGGCTTCAGCAATATGTGAACCGTGAACTCCCTGATGTTCAAGCTGGTTTTAGAACAGGCAGAGGAACCAGAGATCAAATTGCCAACATCCGCTGGATCATGGAAAAAGCAAGAGAGTTCCAGAAAAACATCTATTTCTGCTTTATTGACTATGCCAAAGCCTTTGACTGTGTGGATCACAATAAACTGTGGAAAATTCTGAAAGAGATGGGAATACCAGACCACCTAACCTGCCTCTTGAGAAATCTGTATGCAGGTCAGGAAGCAACAGTTAGAACTGGACATGGAACAACAGACTGGTTCCAAATAGGAAAAGGAGTACGTCAAGGCTGTATATTGTCTCCCTGCTTATTTAACTTATATGCAGAGTACATCATGAGAAACGCTGGACTGGAAGAAACACAAGCTGGAATCAAGATTGCCGGGAGAAATATCAATAACCTCAGATATGCTGATGACACCACCCTTATGGCAGAAAGTGAGGAGGAGCTAAAAAGCCTCTTGATGAAAGTGAAGGAGGAGAGCGAAAAAGTTGGCTTAAAGCTCAACATTCAGAAAACGAAGATCATGGCATCCGGTCCCATCACTTCATGGGAAATAGATGGGGAAACAGTGGAAACAGTGTCAGACTTTATTTTTTTGGGCTCCAAAATCACTGCAGATGGTGACTGCAGCCATGAAATTAAAAGACGCTTACTCCTTGGAAGAAAAGTTATGACCAACCTGGATAGTATATTCAAAAGCAGAGACATTACTTTGCCGACTAAGGTCCGCCTAGTCAAGGCTATGGTTTTTCCTGTGGTCATGTATGGATGTGAAAGTTGGACTGTGAAGAAAGCTGAGCGCCGAAGAATCGATGCTTTTGAACTGTGGTGTTGGAGAAGACTCTTGAGAGTCCCTTGGACTGCAAGGAGATCCAACCAGTCCATTCTGAAGGAGATCAGCCCTGGGATTTCTTTGGAAGGAATGATGCTAAAGCTGAAACTCCAGTACTTTGGCCACCTCATGCGAAGAGTTGAGTCATTGGAAAAGACTCTGATGCTGGGAGGGATTGAGGGCAGGAGAAGAAGGGGACGACCGAGGATGAGATGGCTGGATGGCATCAAGGACTCGATGGACGTGAGTCTGAGTGAACTCCGGGAGATGGTGATGGACAGGGAGGCCTGGCGTGCTGCGATTCATGGGGTTGCAAAGAGTCGGACACGACTGAACGACTGAACTGAACTGAACTGAGTCTTCCCTGGTGGCTCAGTTGGTAAAGCATCTGCCTGCAATGCGGGAGACCCAGGTTCAATCCCTGGGTCAGGAAAATCCCCTGGAGAAGGAAATGGCAACCCACTCCGGTATTCTTGCCTGGAGAATTCCATGGTCAGAGGAAGCTGGTGGGCTCCAGTCCATGGGGTCACAAAGAGCTGGACATGACCGAGTGACTAACACTTTCACACTTCATATTTAGTAAAATGCTTATTTGATTATACCAAGATTTGAAAAGCAATAGCACCACAAGTTATAATAGAAAATAGAAAGCTTTTCACCATTTTCTTTTTTTTAATTGATTAATTATGAAACGTTGGCTGTGCTTTGTTGCTGCGAGCAGACGTCCTCTAGCTGCAGTCGGCAGGGGCTCCTGTCCAGTTGCAGTGCTCGGGCTTCTCATCGCTGCGGTTTCTTTTGTGCGGAGCACGGGCTCTAGAACACGTGGTCTCAGCAGTTGTGGCATGCGGGCTCAGTGGCTCTGTGGCATGTTGAATCCTCCCGGGCTAGGGCTCGAACCCATGTCCCCTGCACTGGCAGGTGGACTCTTAGCCACTGGACCACCAGAGAAGTCCTCACAGTTTCCTAACTTTGAGTTAGTCCAGGGGGCTTTTATATTCTTTACTGTTTAAGATGCTGAATGTTCAGATGATCTCTAGAGGGATTTTTTTTTTTTTCTGCACTTGCTGTCAGCCTCCCAATTTGACAGATACCCTGTATTGCCCATGTTGTTGCATTTTCCTATGTTCAAATACTGTCTCCCCCAAGAAGAGAGTAAGCATCTTGAAAAGAAGTGTGATTAATTCATGGTTATTGCACTAAAGGCTTGCACATAGTAGGCAGCTAGTGACATATTTGATTTATCAAGATCAAGTAGTATAGAAATGTTCTCATACGTTTGACTATATTTTGTAAAATTGTGAAAATATAAACTGAATTATGATAAAAATGATCAGATGATTTATATGGTCATGTCTTTAGATCTTGGGTCAGTTGTCCAAATAATTATGTCAGATACCTAAATAATTTAACCTGAAATGCTTAGAAAATGGGGGTTAAAAGGTTGTTTTAATTTCCTTTCTCAAGTTTCTTGTGTTAGGTATAACATAGTGGTGAAACATGAATTGCTGAGTTCATAATCCTGGTCTTGCCACTTACTAGCTGAGTAACAATGGGCAAATTACTTACTGTATCTGTGCTGAGTTTCTCTTCTACACAATGGGATAATCTTAACATCTACCTCTTAAGAGTTTTTCTGAAGATTAAATGAGTCGAAAGGGTAAAGCTCTTAGGAGAGTGCCTGGGGCATTCTAAGTGCTATAACTGTTTGCATTTTGAGATGTTGCTATTCAGTTCAGTTCAGTCGCTCAGTCTTGTCCGACTCTTTGCAACCCCATGAATCACAGCATGCCAGGCCTCCCTGTCCATCACCAACTCCTAGAGTTCACTCAGACTCATGTCCATCGAGTCAGTGATGCCATCCAGCCATCTCATCCTCTGTCGTCCCCTTCTCCTCTTGCCCCCAATCCCTCCCAGCATCAAAGTCTTTTCCAATGAGTCAACTCTTCACGTGAGGTGACCAAAGTATTGGAGTTTCAGCTTCAGCATCAATCCTTCCAATGAACACCCAGGACTAATCTCCTTTAGGATGGACTGGTTGATCTCCTTGCAGTCCAAGGGACTCTCAAGAGTCTTCTCTAACATCACAGTTCAAAAGCATCAATTCTTCAGCACTCAGCTTTCTTCACAGTCCAACTCTCTCATCCATACATGACCACTGGAAAAACCATGGCCCTGACTAGATGGACCCTTGATGGCAAAGTGATATCTCTGCTTTTCAATATACTGTCTAGGTTGGTCATAACGTTCCTTCCAAGGAGTAAGTGTCTGTTAATTTCATGGCTGCCGTCACCATCTGCAGTGATTTTGGAGCCCCCCAAAATAAAGTCTGACACTGTTTCCCCATATATTTCCAATGAAGTGATGGGACCAGATGCCATGATCTTCATTTTCTGAATGTTGAGCTTTAAGCCAACTTTTTCACTCTCCACTTTCACTTTCATCATGAGGCTTTTTAGTTCCTCTTCACTTTCTTCCATAAGGGTGGTGCCATCTGCATATCTGAGGTTATTGATATTTCTCCCGGCAATCTTGATTCCAGCTTGAGCTTCTTCCAGCCCTGTGTTTCTCATGATGTACTCTGCATATAAGTTAAATAAGCAGGGTGACAATATACAGCCCTGATGTACTCCTTTTCCTATTTGGGACCAGTCTGTTGTTCCATGTCCAGTTCTAGCTGTTGCTTCATGTCCTGCATATAGGTTTCTCAAGAGGCAGGTCAGGTGGTCTGGTATTTGCATCTCTTTCAGAATTTTCCAGTTTATTGTGATCCACACAGTCAAAGGCTTTGGCATAGTCAATAAAGCAGAAATAGATGTTTTTCTGGAACTCTCTTGCTTTTTCAATGATCCAGTGGATGTTGGCAATTTGATCTGTGGTTCCTCTGCCTTTTCTAAAACTAGCTTAAACATCTGGAAGTTCACAGCTCACGTATTGCTGAAGCCTGGCTTGGAGAATTATGAGCATTACTTTACTAGTGTGTGAGATGAGTGCAATTGTGCGGTTGTTTGAGCATTCTTTAGCATTGCCTTTTTTTGGGACTGTAGACCCTTTCTCCACTTCCAACCCAACTAATTTATTTGTCTTTTGCACTTGTGATGTTACTCAATTAAACAGACAAAATAAAACTGTTTCATTGATAAATATACTTCACAAGTAAGGTAAAATTTTAACCTGGGATGTTAAATGTATGCTTCCCAGACCAAATTTGAGAAAGTTTACCAGTGTAGCAAATACCACATCCATTCACTCAGAAACCATGGTTCCCTTGGTCTTTACAGTGAGTATTCCATGTTATGAATGCTCAGAAAATATGAGTGGATTAAAGCAAAATCCAGAAAGGGTTGATCAGAATTTCTTAGTAAGGAATCAAGTCAGAAATTGGATTAGGGCACAGAATCAGCTTTTTCAGATGTGGCTTCCATGCTGTGGGTTACTTAACAGAAAGGATGGAGGACTTGGCACAACTTCAGGAGCCCTCACTTAGCAACCATTCTAGGGCCAACGGGGCAATGTCCAGCAATTAAGGAGAATATTCACAATAGGTCTATGGAATCACAGGGATGTTATGTGTGTGGTTCTGGATTTATAGCAACTGAGAGATACTGGAGTGTGTGGGAAGTTGCATCTGCTAGCAACTAGAATGCCTTTGGTTACAGTCCTGAAGTTAACAACAGGATTTTGTAAGAGGTCCCACCACTAACTGGTTGTATAGCTTTGGCTTTGTCACTCAGCCTCTTTGGATATCCATCACTTCTTGGGGATAGGGCAAGGTGTTCTTTAAATTCTCTTCCAAATCCAAGGTTTTATGATTCTGCATTGGAAATAGAAGCATAGTCAATAAGGATTTACTTACTAACACTTCTTCATAAAGGCAAAATCAGAGTTTCTGCAATGACATAGTTAATTAATATTGAAAAAAAAACAACCCTGTCTGGTGATTATAAAATGAGAACTAGAAATGATCTAATTTGGCCTTCTAATTTGTGATTTTTCTTTTTTTTTTTTTTTAGCATTTGACTTTTAGAAGAAAAAAGTAAATTCAAAGAAAACAATTTGTTTTAAAAACCAGTATCACCAAATCCATTGTCAGAGCCTAGCAAGTTCTTGCTCCTATAATTTTCACATCTTTAATATGGTACAGTTAGAGTTGGTGCTCAGTAATATGTATGTCCTTGAAATATCAAAGGGAGACTCAGTTATTTAAACTACACTGTACTTAGAAGTAAGATGTCCCAATATACTGTGTATCTTTGCAGATATACTCTAGAAAGCATTTTGGTCATAGCTATAAATCAAAATGTTCAGTTTACCAGATCAGATTTTGATGAGCAGTGTTGCTTTGTGTTTTCACTAATAATGTGTGTATGTTTTTGCAAGCCACTGCACTTCGATTATCCTCAATTTTCTCAGACAAACAAGGGGTAAGAGACAATGTCTAATATGATTTTTTAAATCTCTGAATTCTATTTTATATTCTACCTCTGTAAATTCTAATTCTGTTCAATCTCTAAAATGTGAATTTAAGTCCTCTAAGACTTCTTTCTCCTTTTTGAGAGCTCCTTCCAGGTATTTTTATTCTGATTCTTCCCACAAAACTCTGCCCCCTTAGTCTCTCTATTACCTGCAGAGATGATTCCATGCTTTCATGGTCAGTGACTGGCACAGGAAAATGTTGACTGCTCTTCTCCTTTTCTGCTTGCAGAGATGTATCTTGGGTGCTTTGTTTAGAAAGCTCTGTTTAGAAAATAGATTTAGAGATTAGAAGATAAGAGGTACAGATGAGTAAAATTTTCCTAACCCAAGGCTGACACTTCCCATCAATTCAATCAATCAAATACCTAGCAAATGTGTGATAGACTAGGCATAGCCCTTGACTCTAAGAAATGTATATTCTCTATTTAAATAGTTGATGCTGATATATCTGGAATATTCAGAGCATTCTTAAATGCCAAACTCTATAGCCCTAACTATAATTGTGTTAGAAGTGCATGGAAGGGAGATTTGGGTTTGGAGTAGTCAGCAGAATCTGATGGAAGAGCTCTTATTTGTAGAGAATATTTAAGGAAGAAAAATATGTATGATTCTTTAATGCATTAACTCAGTCAACAAAGATTTATTTAGTGGCTACGATGCATTGAACTTCTCTAAGTGCTGGGAATACAGCAGTGAGCAAGATGGGAAAAAACTTTGCCCACACAGAGATTTCATTCTAATAGATGTATGTAAGAAAAAATAAATAAGTAAAATGCATATTATATCCCTTGGACAGCAAGGAGATCAAACCAGTTAATCCTAAAGGAAATCAACCCTGAATATACATTGGAAGGACTGAGGCTGAAGCTGAAGCTCCAATACTTTGGCCACCCGATGTGAAGAACTGACTCACTGGGAAAGACCCTGATGCTGGGAAAGATTGAAGGCAGGAGAAGTGGGAGGCAGAGGATGAGATAGTTAGATAACATCACTGATTCAAAGGATATGAGTTTGAGCAAACTCCAGGATATAATAAAGACAGGGAAGCCTGGCTTGCTGTAGTCCAAGGGGTCTCAAAGAACTGGACACAACTTAGTGACTGAACAAGAGCAAATCTTATATCAAATGATGGTGAGAATTATAGAATTAAAAGCACACTTTGGTTGTAAGATAGGTGTAGAGAATGATCTAAGGAGTGATATGATCTGACCATATCAAGCTAACACTCGCCTTTTATAAATGAACAAACTAGCACTCAGAGGGGTTAAGTAGCATAACTAAGGTCACCTAGTTTATTAGGAAGAAAAGAATAAAACCCAGGCTCACCAGTTCTTACGTAACGTTCTTTGCAATTATGCACATATGTTCCAGCTGGTCAGATCACACAGTTCAAGAGGTGAGAGTGAGCAAAGCTCGTGTGGGAGTCAAGGGGGTAGATGCTTTGTATTGGTGGGAAGTGGAAGATATGATTAGATGAAAAATTAAGAAAAGTGAAGTCTCTCAGTCGTGTCCGACTCTTTGTGACTCCATGGACAGTAGTCTACCAGGTTCCTCCGTCCATGGGATTTTCCATGCAAGAGTACTGCAGTGGGTTGCCATTTACTTTTCTAGGGGATCTTCCTGACCCAGGGATTGAACCCTGGTCTCCTGTGTTGCAGGCAGACGCTTTATCATCTGAGCCACCAGGGAAGCTTAGATAAAAAGGATAATGCCAAATTTGGAAGGCCATACAGGTAAGCTGAGATTTGATGTGGGGATAAGAAATGAATAGGGCTTCCCTGGTGGCTCAGCTGGTAAAGAATCCACCTTTAATTCGGGAGACCTGGGTTTAATCCCTTGGCTGGAAAGATACCCTGGAGAAGGAAATGGTACCCACTCCAGTATGCTTGCCTGGAAAATCCTATGGACAGAGGAGTCTGTCAGGCTACAGTCCATGGGGTCACAAAAAGTCAGGCACGACTGAACAGCTTCATTTTCTTTCTTTTTAAGAAAGAAATGAATAAAGTGACCTTTAAAAAGTTTGACAATACTTCAGTTCAGTTCAGTTCAGTTGCTCAGTCCTGTCCAACTCTTTGTGACCCCATGAATCGCAGCACACCAGGCCTCCCTGTCCATCACCATCTCCCAGAGTTCACTCAGACTCACGTCCATCGAGTCAGTGATGCCATCCAGCCATCTCATCCTCGGTCATCCCCTTCTCCTCCTGCCCCCAATCCCTCCCAGCATCAGAGTCTTTTCCAATGAGTCAACTCTTCATGTGAGGTGGCCAAAGTACTGGAGTTTCAGCTTTAGCATCATTCCTTCCAAAGAAATCCCAGGGCTGATCTCCTTCAGAATGGACTGGTTGGCTCTCCTTGCAGTCCAAGGGACTCTCAAGAGTCTTCTCCAACACCACAGTTCAAAAGCATCAATTCTTCGGCGCTCAGCTTTCTTCACAGTCCAACTCTCACATCCATACATGACCACAGGAAAAACCATAGCCTTGACTAGGCGGACCTTAGTCGGCAAAGTAATGTCTCTGCTTTTGAATATACTATCCAGGTTGGTCATAACTTTTCTTCCAAGGAGTAAGCGTCTTCTAATTTCATGGCTGCAGTCACCATCTGCAGTGATTTTGGAGCCCNGAAAAACCATAGCCTTGACTAGATGGACCTTTGTTGGCAAAGTAATGTCTCTGCTTTTAAATATGCTATCTAGGTTGGTCATAACTTTTCTTCCAAGGAGTGAGTGTCTTTTAATTTCATGGCTGCAGTCACCATCTGCAGTGATTTTGGAGCCCCCCAAAATAAAGTCTGACACTATTTCCATTGTTGCCTATCTATTTCCCATGAAGTGATGGGACCGGATGCCATGATCTTCATTTTCTGAATGTTGAGCTTTAAGCTAACTTTTTCACTCTCCACTTTCACTTTCATCAAGAGGCTTTTTAGCTCCTCTTCACTTTCTGCCATAAGGGTGGTGTCATCTGCATATCTGAGGTTATTGATATTTCTCCCGGAAAACTTGATTCCAGCTTGTGTTTCTTCCAGTCCAGCGTTTTTCATGATGTACTCTGCATATAAGTTAAATAAGCAGGGTGACAATATACAGCCTTGACGTACTCCTTTTCCTATTTGGAACCAGTCTGTGTTCCATGTCCAGTTCTAACTGTTGCTTCCTGACAATATTTAGTTGATTATTAATACATCAGGTTAACAAATATTTGTCTACCTGACTGTCCTCTTCTCCCTTTCCTTGTCTCCCTCATAATATCTTGCAAAATAATTCCTATGTCTAATGCTATTTTCCAGCAGGTAGAGCAGTTATGTGTTCTGAGAATATCAAAGACACCATGCTATGGTTTATCTTGAAACTAGAAAAAAGGCATTTTGGGTAAACACAAATATTTGACTGCAATTCCACATTTAGGGATTAAACTGCAGGTGAAATGAAAATATAATGAGAACTAAATCTAGACATTAGATTTGGATAAAATGAGCAAGTTGAATCAGATGTAAGTTGAGACATGCCATTACTCATATTTTCATCACAAATTGGGAGTTAAGCACTTAAGTTCCTTTAGGAGCTAATTCATAAATTATGAAGCAGATCATACATTTCCTTAAGTGCAGCAGTCATTGTTGCTGATTCATTTTCATTTCAAGTTTCCAATAATTAAGAGAGAAAAAGAGAGAGAAGCCACCAACAGAATGTACAAATGAGGATTTATTTACAGATCTGAAGATACCATAACAGCCGTGGAGGTTCAGAAATAGCTTTAGTTTTTACTTTTCTTTGAGAAGGAACAGGAGCTTCAAGTACGAAAATACATGTATTAAAATATCACAAATTCAACAATCAGAAAATTATCAAATAGGGCAAATAAGTCTTTTATGGTTGTAGCTGATGATATCATGGTAGATGTGAGTGCTTACTTTGGCCTAAATCTAAGGCATGTCTTATTTTGGTTGGTATGGATATTTTGGAAAGACTCCAGGCGTTCTTATATAAAGTTATAACTAGGGAATTATGAGCCTTTATCATTTATCACAAATTCAACAATCAGAAAATTATCAAATAGGGCAAATAAGTCTTTTATGGTTGTAGCTGATGATATCATGGTAGATGTGAGTGCTTACTTTGGCCTAAATCTAAGGCATGTCTTATTTTGGTTGGTATGGATATTTTGGAAAGACTCCAGGCGTTCTTATATAAAGTTATAACTAGGGAATTATGAGCCTTTATCATATGAGGGTCACCAAATACATTCGAGGATCTAGTTATGCATTTTGTGGGACAAATTTTTAGGAAATGACCTAAGCCCTTAGCTCTCTAATTCCAAGCAGATCTCCAATACAATACAAAGGCTATTTAGATTTTTTTTAAATTTAGGGCTATTTAGATTATTATGTCTTATGATTGGGGTGGAGGTGGAGATATTAGCTCTAATACTCACTTGCAGGTCTCTGACTATTACAATTTTCCCACCAAAAGACCAGAATTGCTTACACAATTAATGCAAAGTAAGCGTTACGCAAGAGGGTCCCTCCTACACATTGACTGTATTTCAGCCTTCTAGCCATTTTGGGGTTAATGATTCATAAAACAAAAAGGCTCTATCTAAGCAGTGAGAAAAGTATCTGTCACTGAATGTAAGCCTGCTATTGGGGGTCAAAGGGGGGTTACCCTCAGGCTTTCATCCATAATACATAGAATATGCACATTCAGTGACAGGCACTTGGTCACAGGTACAGAAAGTTTTAGGTACAAGTTAAATGGTCATTACTTATTTTACTTCATTTCAGTTATTCATGCCAGGTGTTGATGTCTGAGATCATTGAATATGTACGGGAGGAAAAGTTTCAAAACCTTAAAAACACTTTCAGGAATCTGTATAATGCTACATAGCTCTCCTGCTGGTTTATAATAATGGTTCTGAGTGTCAAGAAATTCTTTCTTATTTTGGTCATGTTTCATGCCTTGTGGGATTTTAGTTTCTTAACCATGGATTGAACCCAGACTCTGGGCATGAGGGCACAGAATCCTAAGCTCTGAACCCCCAGAATCCCTCTAAGAAATTATTTCAGTCCATTTACTCTGTTCAGTGGCTCAGACAGTAAAGCGTCTGACCGCAATGCAGGAGACCCAGGTTCGATTCCTGGGTTGGGAAGATCCCCTGGAGAAGGAAATAACAATCCACTCCAGCACACTTGCCTGGAAAATCCCATGGACGGAGGAGCCTGATAGGCTACAGTCCATGGGGTCGCAAAGAGTCAGACACGACTGAGCGACTTTACTTACTTACTTACTCTGTTCAGTAAGGTAAGTAAGAAGATAATGTTCAACTAGATTTCTGTCAAAATGGTAAACACAAAAAAATTGTCTCTTCCAAGAGGTAAACTTAGGTTATTTAGAAATGTCATTTGTTACTTTCTGCTATACAGCAAAGTGAATCAGTTATACACATACATGAAGTGAAGTGAAATGAAAGTCACGCAGTCATGTCCGACTCTTTGTGACCCCATGGACTACAGTCCACAGAATTCTCCAGGCCAGAATACTGGAGTGGGTAGCCTTTCCCTTCTCCAGGAGATCTTCCCAACCTAGGGATTGAACCCGGTTCTCTGAACTGCAGGTGGATTCTTAACCAGCTGAGCCACAAGGGAAGCCCATACATATATTTATATCCACTCTTTTTTTTTAGATTCTATTATCACATAGGTCATTACAGAGTACTGAGTAGAGTTCCTGGGCTGTACAGTGGGTTCTTTTTAGTTGTCTATTTTATATACATATTTGTGTCAAAGCTGTGCTTTTTAACCTCTGTGCTGTTCTGCCTCTGTCAGATGATTAAATGTATAAGAGCTTGGAACAAGAGCACAACTGTAAGAAGACTGAAAAGGGGGGATGTAAGAGAAACAATGAGGGAGTTTTAGGGAATCGAAGATATTTAAATATGAAAAAACCTTAAAGTTAGTGAAGCCCAAGCTCTTCATGGCACAAGTGAAGCAAATTGGTCCAAGAGGTTAAATGCCTGTGTCAAGGCCACACAGTATTGTTGCGAGTGTGCTGGATCCTAGGGTCCCCAGTTCTGGTTCTGGGCCCTCTCTACAGGCAGGGTGGATGGAAGCAAGTTGTTTGGGGCTCAAGGCAAGTCGCTTTGGCTCCAAACTCAATTTGAAGACAAAGAGAAAAGAATCTAGGGAGGATCTGCAGTGACTACTGCTGGTATATGAAGGGCTTTATAGACCTTGCTATGGCTCTAATTACACCATAACCATTCTTTTTTGTAGCAATCAAATTAGCTTGCCTTTGATGTTGGTACCTTAGATTCCTTTCACTGTGGTCACTTTTCATGGATGATTGGTAGGGAGATAATAGCCATGACTTTATTCATGAAAACATATGGGACTATTCTAATACTTGGTGTTGTTATTGCCTAAATGTAGTCTCTACTTCATTCCAGATTGCCCTGGCAATTTTGCCAATGAGGAAATTAAAATAGAACTTAAGTGACTCATTGTGCCCATCCTTGCATGAGATACTCCCTTGATATCTCCAATTTTCTTGAAAAGACCTTTAGTCTTTCTCATATTGTTTTCCTCTATTTTTTTTTGCATTGGTCATTTAAGAAGACCTTATTATCTCTTCTTGCTATTCTATGAAACTCTGCATTCAGTTGGGTATATCTCTTGAGAATCTCTAGGATTACAAGGAAATCAAACCAGCCAGTCCTAAAGGAAATCAACCCTAATATTCATTGGAAGGACTACTGCCGAAGCTGAAGCTCCAATACTTTGGCCACCTGATGCGAAGAGTCGTCTCATTGAAAAAGACCCTGATGCTGGGAAATATTGAAGGCAGGAGAAGGGGACTACAGAGGATGAGATAGTTGGATGGCATCACTGACTCGATGGACATGAGTTTGAGCAAGCTCCTGGAGTTGGTGATGGACAAGGAAGCCTGGCTTGCGGCAGTCCATGAGGTCACATAGAGTAAGACATGACTGAGCGACTGAACTGAATGGACGGAGACATAAACCCATTGATAGGGCATAAATTTATAAGTTTCTTAAGAGTACTCAAGTGGGGCATCCATCTTCAGACTTTCCCTAGGGTCGGAGGAGTGCCTCCAGAAATCTTTAACCTAATTTTAGACTTCTAAAACTGGTAGGAATTAAATTCACCTTGGGAAGAAGAGAGGCGGTACTTCCTTTCTGGGGCCTCTTTCTTAGGGCATCTAATACATGATTTGGGCTGCTTACATCACTGCTAGGCCCAGATCAAAAGGAGGGTTAGAAGTCAGTAGTACATGGCTCAGTACCCTGGCCTGAACTTTTTTAGTGCAGTAGTCCTCGCCGCTCAGTTGTGTCCAGGTCTGTGTGACCCCATGCACTGCAGCCCTCCAGGCTCCTCTGTCCATGGGCTTCTCCAGGCAAGAATAGTGAAGTGGGTTACCTCCCCCTTCTTAAGGAGATATTCCCAAACCAGGGAATGAACCTGGGTCTCCTGCATTGCAGGCAGATGCTTTACCATCTGAGCCACCAGGGAAAATCAATACAAATGATGTGTACTGCTCTTAGTTTATTTCTCATCAACCTCATTCTCTATGTTCACAACTTGGCTACTCAGGCTGGCCCATCCAGACGTAAAGTTGTGGGCCACCATTTTCTCTGAGGTTTTGTCTCCCTATCCACGTTTATGGAGTTGGTGTGAGAGAGCAGATGATTAAAAATCAGATGGTGCTACTGTGTTATTATCATCATGTGTGTTTCGCGGAACCTGAAGTCTAGGATAATTTCCCAGACGTTATGACTAGTGAGAAATTCTCCTACAGTCTGGTTTTTGCAGCATTCCTTGAACAAAGCCGGGAATTTATCTGCCATCTGTTTTCCATGGACCTCAAGGTAATTAACAGATGTGATCTAATTATTTTCCTAAATCCCTGGATGTAGCAGGGAGTGGGCCATATCCGCCTCATAGAAATGTTGGATCACCAGGATTGAGGTGAAAGGTTCCGTCCAGATTATGTCTTTCTGGTAGAAGCTTGAGACTTCTTGCCTTTCATGCAAGTTTCTTGGTGACCTTGACTTCACAGGGCAAGGTGTGGTTGTGGTATATCTCAGTCTCTTGAAGATAAACTTTCCCTCAGAGGATTGTCATTGTCTATAATACTATAAAGACTGGAACAGGAATGGATTTCTCAAGGTATACACTATTTGCTCACAGAGTAAAATAAAATTGGGAAATGGAACCAAATAGTCTAGAATTTCTTATATACACATGTCACTTTAAGTATTGAAAATAATAGTAAGTGGATAAGCAACAAGGTCTTGGTGTATAGCACAAGGAACTATATTCAATACGTTGTGATAAATTACAATGAAAGAATATGAAAAAGAATATACATGTATAATTGAATCACTTTGCTGTACAGTAGAAATTAACATCATAAATCAACTACATGTCAATAAATAAATAAATTTTAAAAAAGCAGCTGAGAGGCAGGATGATATGACTGAGGCTTATAATTAGGGTAAGCATATGATTTATCTTGTAAAACCTGACTCTCTGAGGATGGAAAAGGGTCCTATTACCCTGCAGAAAGCTTAAAGTGGGACTGCTCTGGGTAAACCAGAGTGTGGTAGTCACTCTGCTTTACGTGGTGGGGGCAGTGGGGTATTATCTCCTGGAGTTGAGTGTTCGGCAATTTTATTCATTAAGCTAATAAGTCTTATTGTAGACGCTGTTGAGAGAATCAGATATATAGTAGTTTTATATCTCTCCTGGCCTCAAGCAGCTGTGAAAGAGAAAGCTGTTACTAAAAGTCAAAATAATGCTGGTATATTCTTATCTATTTTGCTCTGTTCTCATGGTTTTAGTCTCTATCAGCACTTTCTTATCTGAAAGGAAATGCTCTAACAATGTTGTTAAGCTGATTTAGTGAGATATAGTTTACAGAAAGTCAGTCCTCTTTATACCATATTCTTTTTTTTTAATATATTCCAATTGATTACACAAATGATTTCAATGATATTCTTATGGACTATAACAATCCTATGTTTGATAGAAATATTTTAATGGTAAAATAAGTTTTTTTCAAAATTATCTTCATTCAATGTAAGTTAGCATATTACTTTGTGTAGTGCTTTCAAGTTTACAAGTTAAATAACATAAATACTCTCTCAAATATCCACCAGGGCAGGGACCTTCTCTGCCTTATTTATAAGAAGAGCTCTAGGACCTATGTTTGGCACACAGAGACTACTCAGAAAATGTTTGGATACATTTCCTGTATTTATTTATTTTGTTCACAGAATCATTCATTCAAATGAAACCTTACACATGTTGAACAAACAAAACTGATTATAGTAGAATTTTCATGGAGGCTTGGTCTTGAGTCCATACTTCCTCTTCTTTTAACCCCCATCTTTTGGAGCAGGTATAAAAACTACTCATCAAAGATACGGAATTATGTAGATAGAATATCAGACCACATAAAGTCAGAGAGCTCATTTAATCTGTAGATGAAGAAATTGGAGCCCAATGTGTCTAAATATTGGGTTGGCCAAAAAGTTCATTTGGATTTCTCTGTAAGCTGATACAGAAAACCCAATAAAATGTCAGATGTCACTTGTTGTGTGACATGGCCAGGATAGGCATTCATGTCTCTTGGCTCCAGGGTAGAGGCTTTCCTATTAAAGCCAGAGCTAGATTAAGGGCAGTGAGAGGTAAGTTAGCCAGACAGCTCTGGAGAAATCTAATTGATCAGTACATTACTGAAAAAGTAACTTAGAAGGAAGAAATTATATGTACCACAATTCTTCTTAGAGTACTATCACATTTAGTTGGAATAAGGAGGTAAGGAAATAACAGCTATTTTGATAAGTTATGTGCGTGAAAGTTATGTGCTTAATCGCTCAGTCGTGTCCAACTCTATGCGACTTCATGGACTGTAGCCCACCAGGCTCCTCTGTTCATGGGATTCTCCAGGCAAGAATCTGTCTCTTATACACATCTAGATGTGTATAAGAGACAGGNTTTGATAAGTTATGTGCGTGAAAGTTATGTGCTTAATCGCTCAGTCGTGTCCAACTCTATGCGACTTCATGGACTGTAGCCCACCAGGCTCCTCTGTTCATGGGATTCTCCAGGCAAGAATACTGGAGTGGGTAGCCATTCCCTTCTCCAGGTAATCTACCTGACACTGGGATCAAACCTGCATCTCCTGAACTGCAGGCTAATTCTTTACTGTCTGAGCCACCACGAAAGCCCAAATGGTGTGTTTGAAAAACTACCAACAAATAGTCTGGAACTGCTTTCAAGAGTGATGGGTCAGGGTTTTTGTGTCATTGGTTTGAGTTTGCAGATTTGGGGACAGTCTTACTGACTGAGGAAATGAGGAGAGAGGTTTCTTTCAAATAAATGTTAAATAATTGTTTAAAGAATTTCAGTTTAGAAAGGGTGCTAAATAATTAACCACCCAGGACTTAAAAATCTGGGTCCAGTCTAGATGACTGAACTCTGATTATCTCATTTGTGAATCAGAAATTGAAACTCTTCCCCTTAGAAACAGAAGTATGTCAGATTGTGATACTATAATCATATAAACTGACAAGAATTTAAGGGTTTTTTCCCCCAATATCACTCTCACTGAAAGAAGGTAAAAATATACGACCCTGGTAATAACTTTAAAAGAATCGGACCAAAAATTTGGGCCATTCAAAAAAGTTTAAAATTGACTTCTGTTTGAAAAAATCAATTAATCGATATTACTGTATGCTTCTCATGCTATTATGGTAGTGCTTTTCAACATTTTTGATTACAGCAGTCTTTAAGAAATACATTAGCGGAGAAGGCCATGGCACCCCACTTCAGTACTCTTGCCTGGAAAATCCCATGGACGGAGGAGCCTGGTAGGCTGCAGTCCATGGAGTCGCGAAGAGTCAGACATGACTGAGCAACTTCACTTTCACTTTTCACTTTCATGCATTGGAGAAGGAAATGGCAACCCACTCCAGTGTTCTTGCCTGGAGAATCCCAGGGACGGGGGAGCCTGGTGGGCTGCCGTCTATGGGGTCGCACAGAGTCGAACATGACTGAAGCGACTTAGCAGCAGCAGCAAGGTCTAAAATCCCAAATATATGTAGATCCTTATTTATTATGAGAATTACAAATCCAGATTGTCCAAGATTAAAAGCCTGATAGTACCTAACACTGATGACAATGTGGAACAATGGGAACTCTCTTATCCTATTGGTGGAGGTAGGAAGTGTCACAAAATTCTTTGACAAAGCATTAGGTATAAAATTTAAGATATATATCCCATGACCTAGGAGAACCACTCTCAGATATTTAGTCTAGAGAAACTCTTGTACACATAGAACCCAAGAGTGTGTTTATTATCACTCTGTGATAGTTCCAAACTGGAAATATTCCAAACATCAATCCACAGTAGAAAGGATAAATACATTGTGACATCTTCATTCAGTGGAATATAGTAAGACAATGAAAATGAACAAACCACTGCTATACTCTTGAAAAACATGGATAAATCTCCAAAACATCATGCCAAGCAAGAAAAGTCAGGCACACAGAACTGACTATATGTGCCATTATTCAGTTCATATAAAACTTCAAACCCAGGCAAAAAGGAAAATTATATGTCTTAAGAATGGATCCATATATGACAAAACTACAATGCAAAGCACAGAAATGATTGTATTGAAAGCCAGGATTGGCTTTCCTTTGGAGCTAGAAGCCCCCTGAAGCCAGGAGCCAAGTCTTTTCATCTTTATCCCCAGCATCTAACACAAGCCAGACACACAGATGGCAATCAAGAGATTATTCCTTTCATTAGATACTGTGGGTGGTACCTACAATTTAAATGATTAAAGTGTAATTGTTAAACATAAAAAAAAAAAAGAAATACATTAGTTATCACAACCAGTACTCAAGTATGTATTTGACCAAAACAAACATTTCAAACATTTGACCAAAACAAACTTTTCAAATGAAACATTTGAAAAGTTTATAAAGTGTCCCTTACCTTTACTATGTATTACACTTTTATGGTTTTTATTCTATTCTATTTTGTTTAAAAACTGCTGGTCATGACATACTAAAGTGATTTTATGACTCTAATGGATCATTACATAAAATTTGAGAAGCAGTATAAACAATGCGAGAGGAATCAAAGGTAAATTTCCTGAAGAAGAGGGACTTGTGGTCTATTTGTGGAGAGAAAACTAACTTACAAAACTTTGAGTGTATTTTAAGACTACGATTAATTAGTTGCTAAACTGCATGATGCAGTTTAAGAATGATGGATGTTCAGTTTTTATTAGTATGTTCTCTGTATTGAAATAAATAGATCTAAGATAAAGAAGACAATTTTTTTTAAAGTATGCTTATTTTTTTTAAAGTATGCCACCTCTGGTGGCTCAGAGGTTAAAGCGTCTGCCTGGAATGTGGAAGACCCGGGTTCAATCCCTGGGTCAGGAAGATCCCCTGGAGAAGGAAATGGCAACCCACTCCGGTACTCTTGCCTGGAAAATCCCATGGACGGAGGAGCCTGGTAGGCTACAGTCCATGGGGTCGCAAAGAGTCGGACATGACTGAGCGACTTCACTATGCTTATATGAAACTGTGTTTCATGTTTAAAAGATTCATCTTTTTATATAGTCTTACATCTCTGAGGCTGGGATGTTATCTTACACTGATGACATTTTACAATTACTACCTTTGGGCAGCTCATTCATTTATCATAGCCTGGGCATGTGCAATCTTGGTTATCATTGCTGGTAGTATGATTGGACAACTGAAACCTTTTGCTATTTTAATCTACAAGCCATTTGAAGAAGGAATATTAATCTTTTCTGATAAGGAATTCAGTCTGGTGAAATCAAGTAAATGTCAGCATCAAAATTTGCAGAATGTTGTTAGTGACTTGCAGAAAAATCTCAGAAGCCACAATGGTGCAGACTTCCAAAATAAAAGGCTTCCTTTCCAGTACCATGGTTAACACAAACGTCAATGTAATATGGAAAACACTAACATCAATAATGGAACCAAAAGTTCATTTAGAAGAGCTGGACTTTAAATTTGAAAAAGTTTTAGGGTTTTCTTCACCAATTAATTTTGCTTATATATCCTTCTTTTATTTATGTGTGAAGGATTTATAATAAAAAGACTATGCTTAAATATGTCTAAGAGAGCTTTTCAGGGAGACTTACAAAATACAATTTCTAAGTGATATGAAAGCGTGTCATTGTTTAATTGCAACATTCTTTCTTATTAGCACATTAAATACCAATTTCATCTTATGCTTACCATCAGTCATAAGAAAATACAATTTAAAACCACAGTGTGAAACCACTACCTACCTACTAGAACAGCTAAAATTAAAAGATTGACAAGTCAGTTGTTGGTGTGGGTACAGCACAACTGGAGCATTGCTGGTAGGAATGCAAAAATATACAGCCACTTTGGAAAACAGTTTGCTGCTTTCTTAAAAAGTTTAACACACACTTAGCATGTGTCTCAGCAATTATATTTATGGGTACTTGACAAAGAGAAATGAAAACACAAAGACTTGCATGCAGATGTTCATAGTAGCCTACAACTGGAAATAACCCAAATGTTGTTGCTTTTGAACTGTGGTGTTGGAGAAGACTATGGAGATCAAACCAGTCAATCCTAAAGGAAATCAGTCCTAAATATTCATTGGAAGGACTGATACTGAAACTCCAATACTTTGACCACCTCATGCGAAGAACTGACTCATTGGAAAAGACCCTGATGCTGGGAAAAATTGAAGGGAGGAGGAGAAGGGGATAACAGAGGATGAGATGGTTGGATGGCATCATTAACTCGATGGACATGAGGTAGAGCAAGCTCCAAGAGCTGGTGATGGACAGGGAAGCCTGGCTTGCTGCAGTCCGTGGGGTCGCAAAGAGTCAGACATGACTGAGCAACTGAACTGAACTGAACTGAACTGAACTGTGGTTATGAGCTCAGGCTATGAAGGGTTGGGGTAAGGAGGTCCATACCTTGGAATAGAAAGCTATTTTGACACTGAATTTTTGATGCATGTTGTTTTGTGTAATAAACTGTATTTACAGATGTCCCAGTGGCCATGAATGGGCTGAAGAGGAGGCCCTCTTGGCATCAGGTGACTTGTTCCTAAGAGCCAGGTAGAGGCAAGATTTCCTTGGGACTGAGTCCAGGTGGGAGAGAGTGGGTTCATAGGGACCCCTTCTTGGTATTGACAGAGGCCAGTAGCTTCTGAATGTGGAAATGGAATTGTTCCGAGGCTAAAGGCTTCTGAACTCTAGATCGTGAGCACAGGGGCTTTATCTCTTCCCTTGAGGGTTTAGTAGAAGTTTCTTTCCTGAGTGATCTCTACATACCAAGGGCTTTTTATATTTTGTCCTACTTAGTTTTCACAACAACCTCAAGGGACTAGTCTTTCTCATTTCTGTTTCAGAGATAAGGAAGCTGAAACCTAAAAATGCTGAAGCTCTTGCTCAAAGCCACATAGCTAGCTGGTTAATGAAAACTTGGGCTATTTTAACTGTAGCGTGGGGAATTTACTTTTGTTTGATTTGTGAAAAAGAGACAGTATCTTCAACTGGAATAAGAGAAAGGAATCTGTTCTCATCATCCATGGTTCCTTGTAAATTAATTTTTTCAGCTTCATTTTCCTCAAAATTGTATAAAGGGTCCCAATCCTCTCTCTCCTATTGTGATGTAAGACCTTGGACAAGTCTTCCTTTTCCTATAAGAAGAAAAAAGTTACCTGGAGAAACATGAGCAACAGGACTGATCTCATAAAGCTTTTGAAGAAGTCAAGTGGAGAGAATGTGGGTAAAGCTTTGAACAAAGTTGAGACCTCAGATTGTTTATACTGTTACTACTCTATTTAGAGAATTTTTTCACATGCAAAGGGAGGTGGGGACGGAAGTTTGTATGTGGAAATATTTCCTCTTACTTCTTGTACTTAATCTAGCTGACCAGAGAGATGGAGGTATGATATTTTTGACTTGAAAAAATTCTTCCAACTTCCTTAATTTATGTTTTGTGAGTAGAGAGATGAATTTAGAGAAAATTTAGTAGCCATGAAGATTATTGACTAAAGTCCTATGGAAACTATGTTGCTTTCTTTTGATCTGGTTTGGTTAAAAACAGTTGGAGGATTGACATATACACATTGCGTACCTGCAAAGTCACTTCAGTCGTGTCCAATTCTTTGCAACCCCATGGACTGTAGCCCTCCAGGTTCCTCTGTCCATGGGATTCTCCAGGCAAGAATATTGGAGTGGCAGTGCATGAATATTGCCATGCCCTTCTCCAAGGGACTGGTGATGTTCCCAACCCAGGGATCAAACGCACATCTCCTGTGGCTCCTGCTGTGCACTCGGATTCTTTTTTACTGAGCCACCAGGGAAACCCCATATACACACTACTGTATATTAAATAGATAACTAATAGTCACTTTGCTGTACACCTCACCTGAAACTAACACAACAGTGTAAATCAACTATGCTCCAATAAAATTAAAAAAATTAAATAGCCTTTTGTTGTCCTTCAGTGTTGAAATAGAAACCATAACTAGAGTTTTGAAACATGAAATATGTTAGTATTTGTGTATTTAAATTAGTAATTTTTTTGTGTTGTGCAGAAGAGGCACAATCAATCTCCCTTTGCTCCACTTTTTATTTTGGTATTGAAATAAAAAAGAAAGGCTATAATAGTTAAATATCATCTAATAAAATAATTAGATGATATCATCTAATATCATATAACAAAATAACAACTTTGAAGACTAATATTCAAGTTGTCAGCATATAGCATTTGAATGCAATATTTAAAACATTCTTAATACATGACATCTTACAGATCCATTTGCTGCGAGAAATTCCTGCGTGGTAGACCTGTAGAACTTGTCTGCTATAGAAATAGATCGTCCCATTGGTTTATTTGCAGTTAAAAGACCTATGTTAATAGTACAGCCTCCATTTAGAATTTTGAATCCCACAAGCATTTATTGCAAAGTATTATGTTGCAGTGAAAGAAAGATGACTAAAAATCTAGTCTTTGTGCAAAGTAGTATTTTAAGGAAGGGAAAAGGAGAAGAAGACCACCGTACCTACACACTGTTGGAAAAAGGAAAAATCTGGGCTGTATGCTGGGCAAAGAGCTCTATTATATAGGTTGATGATGGCAACAGCTTTGCCTGAGGCTCTTCTTGGTGTTAAGCACGTATGACTGCTGGGACCTCATGTGGAATCACCTTCTGGCCGGGCTTACCTTCCCAAAATACTTTCCTTTTAGTTGAACCAAGTTTAGGCAGAAGACTTTGCCTCTCTTGGTGATGTTTTTATCTAATTGGGGTTCAGTGGTTTTACTGTAACAATTTGTTTTATGGTTTGAGTTCTGCCCTTGATTACGTAATTTTTGAACTATTTTACCATGTTCACTTCCCTTTTCTTTTCTTTTTGAAATGAAGATGAAGTGTGCATAGATGTACAGAGCGAAAATGGAAGGAAATGGAATTTACAGTTATATAAAGTGAAGGAAGAAAGCCTGGCAACCCACTCCAGTATTCTTGCCTGGAGAATCCCATGGACAAAGGAGCCTGGTGGGCTACAGTCCATAGGGTCGCAAAGAGTCAGACATGACTGAAGCAACTTAGCATGCACACGTGTATAAGGTGATAGCCCATGTCCCCCAGTGGACAAGAATTCAGTGTTTTCCTCTGGGCAATCCTGCCCAAGGAAGGCCTTTATCTTTTTCAGAGAAGCCCTCCTAGACTGGTCTATGGAGAAGTCCCAGTCTCATACGTAATAAATTAGAAAGATCCTTCCACTCCCGCTAAGTATCTTTCCAAGTAATTCAGGAGGTCCAGAGGGTAAGGTTTTCTGCAAGAAGGCATCAAGTTACTCTTAAAGATAGTTCAAGGAAATTTCTAGATAATGCTATTTTCTTACTTTGAGAGCAATTCGGAGACTGTCACAAGAGATCTGTTGAGTATCTCCAGTGCTTGGTCTGAGCCAAATGCAAAGCTCCCAATTAGAACACTGAAACTTTGATGCCAATTAAGAATAAATGATGTTGATGGGATCGAGTTATATATGGATCCAAGAGACGAGGGACAGACCAGAAAGACAGTAAAAGCTTGATATTTAAAAAACATGAGCTAATTTCAGTAGTGAACAAATAAATATTTCAGAGAGCAGTTGCTGAGTTCAAGCCAAAAGCTATAATAGGGAATTCAAAGTTTTCAGGTGATAAGATAATTAATATAAAAAGGAGGGAGAATAGAAAAATGGGTACAGGTGAAATAATTTTTGTGGTGGAAATCGCAGAGTTGAAGTATTTTAAGGAGAGAACTCAGCTGTTTCCAGTTGGCAATATATTGAAAATTATTATTCAAGTAAATTGGCTTTGGTTATAACCAAACACATAGATTCTCAAAAAATCCAGTTTCTGGTTTTCCAAAGAATCACAAAGAAATTAATGTGCTTATGTTTATATCAATATTGCTAATTCTGACAAGGTGGTTTTTCATTTTCTCCCTTGGGACGGATGGCTAAATTGTTCCTTTAAATTGAAGTTTTCTATTTATCCTTGAGTAGAAGGTAACATTTGGAGAAGGCAATGGCACCCCACTCCAGTACTCTTCCCTGGAGAATCCCATGAACGGAGGAGCCTGGTAGGCTGCAGTCCATGGGGTTGCTAAGAGTTGGGCATGACTGAGCGACTTCACTTTCACTTTTCACTTTCATGCTTTGGAGAAGGAAATGGCAACCCACTCCAGTGTTCTTGCCTGGAGAATCCCAGGGACAGAGGAACCTAGTGGGCTGCCGTCTATGGGGTTGCCCAGAGTCGGACAAAACTGAAGCGACTTAGCAACAGCAGCAGCAGCAGCACAGTCTTTAACACATGAATGTGAGAAACTTTCTTCAATTTATTGATTTCTTATTTCTATTTGCATATAATCCTGCTACTTGAGATAATACATGGCATCAAGAAAAGTGGAGCCATTTCTTTTCAGAAAAGCTCTGAAAAGATGAAAGGAAAAATTTTCTTAAATGTGAACAAAGAAACAATGGATGGTGAACAATTTCTCCTCAATTATAAAGCAATTATATTTCCTATTTTAAAACAGAGTGCAATAAGATATGTTTTCTTTTCTATTACATTGTCAATAAAAATCTTATCTGAGACAAGACAAGGCAACAGAAATGATTTTCCAGAAACACTGGATGTTGACCCACCTGTCTGATTACTGTTAAGAGGGCTAATCTTGTAGTTAGGTAAATATCTTAAGTAAGTCACATGCCATTTGCATCATTAGAAAAGATTAGAAGATGGAAATTCATTGAGAAATTTGAGCCTGTGTTGGTTTGTGTACTGTTTGCTGGTATATACTTAGGAATCTGCCAAGATGAATTACTATGTCATTTTTGCAAAGCCAGATTGCAGCTTTGCTGCTGATCACCACTGAGTGATGATGGGTCTCAATTCCCTAACTTGGGATAATATCATCTATGTAACAGACTGGTTGTGAGTTTGCAGTGACACACTGCATGCAAAGTGCTTGGCTCATTGGAAATACCCAGTGAATGTTAGCTGTTATCTATTTCTGCTCCCTTCTGCTGTTATCTGGCAGTAACCACCTTAAACAATAGTATCGTCTTATTTATTAGCTGAAGTATAATGACATTTTAAAAATTATTGTATTCATTCATTTATTCAACCATTCATTCAAAAATATTAATTTAGCATTATGTTCACACAGAAATGAATAAACACATGATCCCTGCTTTCAAGATGTTCACAGTCTACTGTTTCCCATTTCAAGTACCTCGTCTCCTTTGGTTTAGTTTCATATACCCTTTACCCAAGCATTTCCAAGACTGATCGAACATTAGAATCATTTGGGGAATTTTCTTAAGAATGCTAATGTCTGGGCCCTAGCCAGATCAGCGAGGACAGAACCTCTGGGTGTAGATGTGTTTAAAAGTTTCCAGATAATTAGCCTCCAATTAAAATAGATAAATTAATTTAAAACAATTCCCAGGTGCCTGACTTCACTCAACATAAGGCCCTTCAAATCTATTCACGTTACTCCAATGTAAAATTTCTTTCTGTTTTTATATACCACATCTTTATCCATTCATCTATTGATGGACTCCTAAGTTGCTTCCATATCTTGACAAGTGTAAATAATGCTGCTATGAATATTGGGGTGCAAGTGTCTTTTTGAATTAGCATTTTTGTTTTTGGATGTATACCTAGAAGGGGTATTGCTAAGTCCTATGGTAGTTTTTGGAGAAACCTTCATACTTTTTCCCACAGTGGTTGCCCCAACTGGCAATTCCCACCAACTACGTCTGAAGGTTCCCTTTAACTTATATCCTTATCAGCATTTATTTGTAGTCTTTTTGATGATAGACATTCTGACTGGTGTGAGGTGATATCTCACGGTGGTTTTGATTTACATTTCTCTGATGATTAGCAATGTTGAGCATCCTTCCATGTGCCTGTTGGCCATCTACATGTCCTTTTTGGAAAAACGTCTGTTCGGTTCAAATACTATATGGTATCGCTTATATGTGCAATCTAAAAAATACAACAAACTAGTGAATATAGCAACAACAACAAAAAAAGCCAACTCACAGATACAGAAAACAAACTGGCAGTTACCAGGGGGAAGCAGGGAGGGAGAGTGTGAGGGTAGGGGATAAAAAGATACAAATTATTAGGTATAAAATAAGTTACAAGGATATGTTGTAGAATATGGGGAATATAGCAAGTACTTTACAATAACTATAAATGGAATATAACCTTTATGTTTGTGAATGTTTATATTGTATACTCGTAACGTGTAAGATGGGAGAAGGCAATGGCATCCCACTCCTGTACTCTTGCCTGGCAAATCCCATGGGTGGAAGAGCCTGGTGGGCTGCAGTCCATGGGGTGGCTAAGAGTCTGACATGACTGAGCGACTTCACTTTCACTTTTCACTTTCATGCCTTGCAGAAGGAAATGGCAACCCACTCCAGTGTTCTTGCCTGGAGAATCCCAGGGGTGGGGGAGCCTGGTGGGCTGCCATCTATGGGGTCGCATGGAGTCGGACACGACTGAAGCGACTTAGCAGTAGCAGCAGCAATGTGTAAAATTCTTTATCAACTATGCTTCAATTAAGAAGAAAAACTCCCAGGTGCGATCAGAATTGAGACTCACTGGGCTAGAGTCAAGCCAAACTCCACCTTCACATCTTATTCTGCATGTTACTTTTTTGGTTCCCCTTCCATTGAGTGAACTATTTCTCAATACAGGAATGCACAGAATGTTGCTACAAATACCTCTTTCAATGGAATGGTCTAAGATTCCTTTACTAGACTAGGCTTCCTGCTCTGTGTGGTCCCTTCTTCACTTCCATGTATTACTCTTTCATTTGGTTTTATTGACAAGTACAATTTAGAAGTTTTCTTCTCTGTTTTTTTTTTTTTCTTTTGTGTGTGTGTGTGTGTTTGTATTTGTTTTGTTTTATTAAAATGAGTATTAAACATTTTATTTAAATATTTTACAATAAAAAAGTTACAAAAATACAGAGTACATTATACCAATGCAATATTCTACATGACAAAAATCAAAACAAAACAAAAAATTTTAAGTAAATGTACGGGTATCAGTATTAGTTCAGTTGCTCAGTCACGTCTGACTCTTCGACTCCATGGACAGCAGCACGCCAGGCTTCCCTGTCCATCAGCAGCTCCCGGAGTTATTCAAACTCACGCTCATGCATCGGTGATGCCATCCAACCATCTCATTCTCTGTCGTCCCCTTCTCCTCCTGCCTTCAATCTTTGCCAGCATCTGGGTCTTTTCAGTGAGTCAGTTCTTCACATCAGGTGGCCAGAGTATTGGAGTTTCAGCTTCAGCATCAGTCCTTCCAACGAATATTCAGGACTCATTTCCTTTAGGATGGACTGGTTGGATCTCTTTGCAGTCCAAGGGACTCTCAAGAGTCTTCTCCAGCACCACAGCTCAAAAGCATCAATTCTTCAGCACTCAGCTTTCTTTATAGTCCAGTTGTCACATCCATACTTGACTACTGCAAAAACCATAGCTTTGACTAGACAGACCTATGTTAACAAAGTAATGTCTCTGCTTTTTAATATACTGTCTAGGTTGGTCATAGCTTTTCTTCTTTTAATTTCATGGCTGTGGTTACCATCTGCAGTGATTTTGGAGCCCCCCAAAAATAAAGTCTCTCACTGTTTCCATTGTTTCTCCATTTATTTGCCATGAAGTGATGGGACTGGATGCTATGATCTCAGCTTTCTGAATGTTGAGTTTTAAACCAACTTTTTCACTCTCCTCTTTCACTTTCATCAAGAGGCTTTTTAGTTCTTCTTCACTTTCTGCCATAAGGGTGATGTCATCTGCATATCTGAGGTTATTGATATTTCTCCTGGAAAACTTGATTCCAGCTTGTGCTTCATCCAGCCTGGCATTTTGCATGATGTACTCTGCATATAAGTTAAATAAGCAGGGTGACAATATACAGCCTTGATGTACTCCTTTCCCGATTTGGAACCAGTCTGTTGTTCCATATTCAGTTCTAACTGTTGCTTCTTGATCTGCATACAGATTTCTCAGGAGGCAGGTCAGGTGTCTGGTATTCCCATCTCTTGAAGAATTTTCCACACATGAAGTCAAAGGCTTTGGCGTAGTCAATAAAGCAAACGTAGATGTTTTTCTGGAACTCTCTTGCTTTTTCCATGATCCAGTGGATGTTGGCAGTTTGATCTCTGGTTTCTCTGTCTTTTCTAAATCTAGCTTGAACATCTGGAAGTTCACGGTTCACGTACTGTTGAAGCCTGGCTTGGAGAATTTTGAGCATTACTTTGCTAGTGTAAAGGTAGCAAGGTACTAAACAAGTACAGGTACTAAACCTGTACTAAACTTAATAAGTATTATTATAATACCTGCTGCTACTACTGCTGCTAAGTCACTTCAGTCGTGTTTGACTCTGCGACCCCATAGACGGCAGCCCGCCAGGCTCCCCCAACCTTGGGATTCTCCAGGCAAGAACACTGGAGTGGGTTGCCATTTCCTTCTCCAAGGCATGAAAGTGAAAAGTGAAAGTGAAGTCGCTCAGTCGTGTCCAACTCTAGTAACCTCATGCGCTGCAGCCCACCAGGCTCCTCCGTCCATGGGATTTTCCAGCCAAGAGTACTGGAGTGGGGTGCCATTACCTGATACCTGTTTTAGGCTACATACACATGAAATGATTGGACCACATACAAGCCCATGTGATCTAATTTTTTTCTTAGAACACAAAAATTCTTTAACTATTTCTATTGTGTGTTTTGTTGCCCAAATCAGTGTGGAAGCTTCTTGTGGAAGAGGTCAGTGTTGTATTTTTTGTGCACTGTTTTGCAGTGCCTTTCTTTACACTACTTCTGGCTGCAAGAGGCTCTCAACAAATGGTCAAAGCCAACTGACTCACTTCTAGTAGGCTGACTCCTTCCTCTTGCCTATCTTGGTGTTAGCAGCTGTGGGAGAGTAAATGAATTGTTGAACTTTTAATTTACATTCTAACTCCAAAGGTTAATCTCTTTCATCATTCAGTTTTTTGGAATTTAATCTTTCTTCCTTCCCACCAGTTCAAATGAAATATTTTAACACTTCTTATCTTTTAGGCCATTTGGGAGAAGATACCTGCATTCATTAAATCCAGGTGCACTAAAGCCATGGCACAGAACCATACTCTGCTAAGGTTCTTGAAGGCAGAGACAATGCCATATTTATCTTTGTGTCCCAAACATATTGACAGCATACAGCAAGCTTTCAGTAAGGATTTGTTGAATTAATCAGTGCTTAGGTTAAATTAGGATTCATTAGCAGAGACAGCCTGAATTCATCTATCACCCAAACTGTTCAGAAAATCAGATGCATTTCTAATAGCATTCTTCCCCCCCAACCCTGCATTTATCTTCTTATTACTCATAAGTTCTGGGAATCTAACTTCTCTGTTTTATATCACTGTGTCTCTCTTAGCTTTCTAGTTCACTGACATCTTTTTGGATTTTGGGTTGGCTTATGTTGATCATTGATCTGTCTGGCTGTCTATGGACCTATTAATCGCTTGTACCATTCCTAAAAAGGGCCATTCTGAGTCATTGAATTCAAGGCACTATATTTCATTTCCTAATATCACTAGAAAAAACTTGGAAAATATTAAAAAATGAAATGATGTAAATGCCAGTTTATTTATTTCACACAAATACAATTACTGGGAACTTTTTGATGTATTTCCTGTCAATCTTCTTTTCTATGCATTTTTAAAGCATGGTTGTGATTTCAAATCCAGCAATTTATTCCATTTTATATTTTGTTTTATTCCTTTAATGTTGTAAACTAAGTGTTTTTCAAGAGTTTAAGTTGTACTTAATGGATCTATTATATACTAATATATAGGTGTACCGGAGAAGGCAATGGCACCCCACTCCAGTACTCTTGCCTGGAAAACCCCATGGACGGAGGAGCCTGGTAGGCTGTAGTCCATGGGTTTGTGAAGAGTTGAAGAGTCAGACATGACTGAGCAACTTCACTTTCACTTTTCACTTTCATGGCTTGGAGAAGGAAATGGCAACCCACACAAGTGTTCTTGTCTGGAGAATTCCAGAGACAAGGGGAGCCTGGTGGGCTACTGTCTGTGGGGTTGCACAGAGTCGGACATGACTGAAGCGACTTGGCAGCAGCAGCATATAGGTGTACAATAATTTTAATAAATCATTCTATTATTGTTGAACTTGTGGATTGTACTGGGCTTTTTATTAACATAAGCAATCCTAGGATGAACATCTTTATGCATAAAGATTTTTCTGTAAATAGGTTTATGCCCAGAAACTTATCTAAGAGTACAAACATTTTCAAGTTTTTGATATAGGTGAATAAATTACTTTCCAAGGGATTGGAATTTGGCACTACTGGTAAATAATCCACTTGCCGATGCTGGAGACTTGGATTTGATCCCTGGATAGGGAAGATTCCCTGGAGAAGGAAATGGCACCCCACTCCAGTATTCTTGCTTTGAGAATCCCATTGACAGAGGAACCTGGCAGGCTATAGTCCATGGTGTCACAAAGAGTCGGACACGACTGAGCACACATATACACACAAACACATGGCCCTGACAACAGTGCATCCATATTCCCTCTTTCAGTGAACTCTTGTCTGATGTGAGAACTTACTTTTAATATAAAAAGGGCAATTTTATCTAAGCTCCATTTAGAGGGTCCCATTTTGCACATATCTCTAAGGTTTTACTCTATTCACTTTGGTATATTACCACACCAACTTGTGAATCTTTCTGACCAATATTACCCTGATGCAGTTATTGATATGAAGAAAACTGGTTACTTGGCTTGGTTCAAATGCATTGCTGTGATTGTGTAACAGAGGCTGGTTAGAGTGTGCTGCTGTGGATGTCCTATTAGAGACGCCTGAGCCCCCATGGTGCATGTCTTTCTGCGTATGTCCTTATTGATTGAGAATATTCCTAAAAAGAAGTCGAAATTAATTCTTTGGCTAGAATTTGTTATCTAGAAGTTTGGGTCTCTAAAGTAGAAGAAGTTGTAGAGTCATAGAGCATTCATAGTCTTCTAAAAATCCTTTCCTTATGAAAGAGGGGGAACCATGGGATTTTTGGATGGCTTCAGTTGACTCAATGTTTTCAGGCCACATCTATAATCCATTATGTTTAAATTTTGTTTGGATCCATTCTCGTACCAACAGAGAGAAGACATGTGGTCTTTATCTTGGCAACTGGGGTGCTGTTGTATGGTCAGAAGGAAATTTTAGACTTCCCCTGTGGTCTAGTGGGTAAGAATCCACTTGCCAATGTAGGGACATGGGTTCAGTCCCTGGTCTGGGAAGATTCCTTATGCTGGGAGCAGCTAAGCCGGGTGCCACAACTTCTGAAGCCCATGCTTGCTAAAGGTTTTGCTCCAAAAGAGAGCCACTGTAATGAGAAACCCGCACACCACAGCTAGAGAGTAGCCCCTGCTCATGTAACTAGAGAAAACCTTCAAGCAGCAACGAAGACCCAGAGCAGCCAAAAAAAAAAAAAAAAAAAAAGGAAATTTTATTGAGTGTCATGGTTAGATTAGCTGAAACACTTTGTGCTTAATGTATCATGAAAAAAGACCCAAAATCCACTAAATCAGTGATAGGTGGAAAAAGAAGTTATTAGGCAAAAATATGAAATACTCATCTCTCAAGCCACTAATCAAATGTCACATGCTTTCTGAAGTCTTTTCTGACTGCTGTGCCTTGTTTGCAGCACTTGGTCTCCCTAGTATAGCAATGATGACATTGCTTTAGAGTTACTTGCGTTCATGACTGTTCTTCCACCCAATTATGGATTTGTAGAAGATGATTGTATCCCTAGTACCTGGCCTGACATATAGTAGGTGACTGATCACTGATCACTGAGTGATAGAAATGTGGGTATGTAAGAGAAATGGGAAATATACTCAAATGGATATCCTAAATAGTGTGTATCCTCTAAAAAATAAAGGGAAAAAGCTAATATATCTTTTTTTAGTTAAAGCAGGCAGTATGGAAATGTACTTATTTTATAGTAGATAAGGAAGTGTTTCATGAAGAGGTTCAGTGACTTCCTTAAGTGACACAGCTGAGAAAGGCACAAAGCAGGTTCAGCCTGGTGTGCCAATTCTCAGTTCCAAGTTCTTTCCAGTGCACCTCATATGTAATTCACTTCAGAACAATGGAGGGATAGAAGTGATTGTATGGAGAAAACCCAGCAAAATAAGCTTCCTTTATTTAATGGTGCCTGTTGATTCCTTCTGGCAAGTTTTAGAAAACTGCAAATAGAGAAACCCCTTTACAGTCAACTTAAGATTCTTAGTATCAGGAGACTTTACAGAGATCAAAGAACTGAATCTTCTCAGTGGAAGACTTTTTTAAAAAGTAATGTTTTAATGTTAATGTCGCATGATGAGAACTTTTATTAAGTACCTAATTGGACAAATGTCATTCCTATGTTAGTAATGCATCATTTTTTTGTGAGTTAGATGAATAAACTTGTATAATACAAAGTAAAACTCTGTTTGATCCTCGTAGCAAGTGCTCACTATTCTTGTTCTTTTTTTTCTTAAAATTCTTCTTTTTCTTTTCTTGGCTGCACCACGCAGCATGTGACATCTTAGCTCCCTGACCAGGGATCATATCCACGTCCCCTGCATTGGAAGCATGGCGTATTAACCACTGGACCACCAGGGAAGTCCCTCCTCCACATTATTTAACCAAGGGCTTTTTTTTTTTTTTTTTTCTTCTGTACTTAGACAGTTGAAGGAAGCAACTGAAGTGCTGGTTACAGAAGCTGGAAGAATCAGTTGACAACTTAAAAGAAGTTATTCTCCATAAAGGGAGGTTCCAGTAGAGAGAGTTGGCCTCTCAATTCTTTCAAGAGGATACACTAATCAGTCCATACTCTTGACAAAATACTACAACAGGCTTTAGTAATTAGGGTTCCACTGGGTCTTAGAGAGGGGGAAGATCCATGAAATGAATCACTCTTTTTCTCTCTTTTCCTTTCAAAAGCAGATACCTCAAGAAACAAGTGGAGAAATGTCATGAAGGACCAGGCAGTGCGCCTGCTTTCCTAGTAACTCAAAGGCTTCAGGTAGATGCCATGGAGGCAAAAGAGGCAAAAACAAAGCTCAACTTTTAGTCTTCTGAGAGCCAGAAAGTGACGCCTGAGACTGGCATGGAAAATGGTGAAATGGAAGAGCGCGTGAAGAGAGAACGAGCCCAGGTCCACAAATAACTCAGTGTACCACGTGGGCTTCGGTCTAGCCTGTCGTCCCTGTCTCCCACCCAGAGTGCTTCCATGTTCCTCAGTTTTCCCACTGATAAAAAGAAGCTGAGTGACCACGGAAGGTTCCTAGGTCTTTTGAAAGAAGATAAGAAAATGTACAATGATTACTAAGATGTCCATTAATCTAACTATCACCTTAGTTCCTGCTTATGGTTTTAATTAGCATTATTTTCTTTGATTATTTTTAATTACACTTTCAGGCTCTAAGCACTTTGGCAGGGATGTGGTGGGGAAAGTTACTGTAAGTCATATTATGAATTTTATTGCTCTAATTGGAGTAGAAACCAACGGTATCAATTAAATCCTCAATTCTTATCCTCTTGGTTCATATGATCATCTTTCTAGGTGTATATAAAATCTGAGTGTGGCATAATTATGCAATTTTTAAAGCAACAGAGCCCCAGAAATTAGTAACATCCTGGTTAGGAGAGACAGCAGTCTAAAACTTTACTGGGAGCAACACTACGAGCATTATGAGAATCTGAACTGTGTCTTTTTTCCTTCTTGTCTTTCCACATCACATAGCTCAGGCCAAGGAACACAGAAGGAGTGTAAGTGGTTCCCACGGAGACGTGATGCTTGATCTACCTTGTTGATCTACCATGTTCCGTTGCTCATAGTCTATAGTAATTTGGCAGGTACGTTGAAGTCTGCATTCAAGTTTCAAATAGCACTGAAGTCACAAAGTCCTTTGCAAAATGAGGGTTCCAAGATGTATTAGGATAATTAATCCTAGGTGTCACAACAAATAAAACCTTGAAATCTCAGGGGCTTGTTTCTTGCTTACTTCCCATTCCATCCTGCAGCTATGGAATCGGGAAATGCAGCCTCTATTGTTGTGGGTGGGAAAACAGAGATGGCAGAGGTGTACAGGCTCTCTCAGCTGCCTTGACCTGGAAGTCACATGCATTTTCTATCCAGAGTCCTTTTGGCTGGAATTACTCATGTGACCTCAAATGTACCTAGAATGGGGGCTATGATAAAGGGGAGATCAAGTGGAAACAGTGTCAGACTTTATTTTTCGGGGCTCCAAAATCACTGCAGATGGTGATTGCAGCCATGAAATTAAAAGACACTCACTCCTTTGAAGGAAAGTTATGACCAACCTAGATAGCATATTAAAAAGCAGAGACATCACTTTGCCAACAAATATCCGTCTAGTCAAGGCTATAGTTTTTCCAGCAGTCATGTATGGGTGTGAGAGTTGGACTGTGAAGAAAGCTGAGCACTGAATAATTGATGCTTTTGAACTGTGGTGTTAGAGAAGACTCTTGAGAGTTCCTTGGACTGCAAGGAGGTCCAACCAGTCCATCCTAAAGGAGATCAGTCCTGGATGTTCATTGGAAGGACCAATGCTGAAGCTGAAACTCCAATACTTTGGCCACCTCATGCGAAGAGTTGACTCATTGGAAAAGACCTTGATGCTGGGAGGATTGGGGGCAGGAGGAGAAGGGGACGACAGAGGATGAGATGGCTGGATGGCATCGCTGACTCGATGGACATGAGTCTGAGTGAACTCCGGGAGTTGGTGATGGACAGGGAGCCCTGGCGTGCTGTGATTAATGGGGTTGCAAAGAGTCGGACATGACTGAGCGACTGAACTGAATTGAACTGAACTGAAAGAATGTTTGCTTAGTGCTATGCTTGATGTATTAGGATTTCTGTAGGGGATCCTACTATACCTCTAGGTTCTGAGCTATGAATGGCAATATACAGATGAGCCAATGTAAATATACAGATGAGCCAATCAGTTCTATGGGAAATTCTTTTTTTTCTTGATTTAAAATAATAAATTTCTGACTTTTTTTCTTTTCTATTGAGGCATGGTTGAGATACAATGTTATGTAAACTACAAGCATAAAACATAATAATCTACAATTTTTAATATTTATTAGCTTTTAAAACAGATATAATTGACAGATAGCATTAGTTTCAGGTATACAACTGATTCAATATTTGTGTATATTGCAAAATAATCATTGTAATAAGTGTAGTTAACATCTATCATTATACATAGTTATACTTTTTTGTGTGTGACAAAAACTTTTGAAATCTCCCTCTCTTAGCAACTTTCAGATATGCAATACAGCATTATTAAATATCAGGTTTCCCTAGTGGCTCACATGATAAACAGTCTGCTTGCAATGCAAGTCCCTGGGTCAAGAAGATCCCCTGGAGAAAGGAATGGCAACCCACTCCAGTATTCTTGCCCAGAGAATTCCACAGACAGAGGAGCCTGGTGGGCTATCATCCATGGGGTCGCAAGAGTTGGAGACAATTGAATGACGAACACACACACACATATATAGTCACTGTGCTGTTATTACATCCATGATCTATTTATTATATAACTGGAAGTTTGTACCCTTTGATGCTCTTCACCCATTTTGTCTGCCCCCCACTTCTGCTTCTGGCAGTCACCTATCTGGTCTCTAAATGTGGATTCAGTTTTGCTTTTTTGTTTGTTTGTTTTTAGATTTCACATGTAAGTGACATCATATGGTATTTGACTTTCTTTTTGACTTATTTCACTTAATACTCTCAAGATCCACTTATGTTGCAAATGGCAAGATTTCCTTCTTTTTTATGGTTGAATAATATTCCACTGTATACATATACCACATCTTCTTTATTCATTTAAAGTGGAATATTATTCATTCATTGATGGGCACTTAATTTCTGTATCTTGGCTATTGTAAATAATGCTGCAGGGAACATGAGAGTGCACACAAATTTTCAAGTTAGTTTTTATTTTCTTTGAGTAAATACACAGAAGGGGGATTGCTAGATCATAAGATAGTTCTGGGAGAAGGCAATGGCACCTCACTCCAGTACTCTTGCCTGGAAAATCCCATGGACGGAGGAGCCTGGTAGGCTGCAGTCCATGGGGTTGCTAAGAGTCAGACATGACTGAGCGACTTTGCTTTCACTTTTCAGTTTCATGGATTGGAGAAGGAAATGGCAACCCACTCCAGTGTTCTTGCCTGGAGAATCCCAGGGACAGGGGAGCCTGGTGGGCTGCCATCTCTGGGGTCGCACAGAGTTGGACACGACTGAAGTGACTTAGCAGCAACAGCAAGATAGTTCTATTTTTAATTTTTTGAGGAACAGTTATACTGTTTTCCCACCAACAGTGCACAAGGCTTCCCTTTTCCCACATCCTTGCCAACAGGTTATTTTTTGTCTTTTTTGACACTAGTTCTTCTAACAAATGTGATATCTCATTGTGGTCTTGATTTGAATTTCTCTGATGGTTAATGATATAGAGCATCTTTTTGTGTACCTGTTGGCCATCTGTTTATCTTCTTTGGAAAAATATCTATTAAGATCTTATGCTCATTTTAAAATCAATTTTTTTTTTGCTAATGAATTGTATGAGTTCTTTATATATATGTATATTTTCTTTTTGATACTTTCCCCTTATTAGCTATATGATTTACAAATATTTTCTTCCATTTCAGCCTTTTCAGTTTGCCGATGGTTTCCTTTGCTGTGCAGAAACTTTTTGGTTTGAGGTAGTCTTACTTGTTCATTTTTTGTTTTTGTTGCCTTTTCTTTTGGAAGTGAAAGTGAACTCGCTCAGTTGTGTCCAACTCTTTGCGACCCCATGGACTGTAGCCTACCAGGCTCCTCCATCCATGGGATTCTCCAGGCAAGAGTACTGGAGTGGGTTGCCATTTCCTGACCCAGGGATTGAACCTGGGTCTCCCGCATTCCAGGCAGATGCTTTAACCTCTGAGCCACCAGGGAAGCTCCTGTCTTTTGGTGTCAGATTTAAAAAATCATTGCCAAGACCAATGTCAGGGAGAATACTGCCTATGTTTTCTTCTGGGAGTTTATGGTTTCAGTTCTTATGTACAAGTATTTAATCCATTTTGACTTAATTTTTGTGTATGATGTAAGATAGCGGTCTAGTTTCATTCTTTTGCATGTGGCTGTCCAGTTTTCCAAATATCACTTGTTAAAGAGACTGTCGTTTCCTTACTGTATGTTCTTGACTTTTTTTTTGGTAAATTAATTGACCACATACTTGGGCTTATTTCTACCCTCTTTGTTATTTTCTGGATCTGTGTGACTCTCTTTATGCTAGTAGCGTACTATTTTGATCACTATAACTTTGATTACTATAACTATAGTTTGAAATCAGGGAGCGTGCTGTCTCCATCTTTATTCTTTTTCTCAAGATTGCATTGACTTTTTGGGATATGTTGTGGTTCCATACACAGTTTAGGATTGCTTGTTCTATTTCTGTGAAAAGTGCCATTGGAATTTTGATAGAGATTGCATTAAGTCTGTAGAGTAGTATGAACATTTTAACAATATTAATTTTTCTAATTCATAATGACAGAATATTTGTGTCTTCTTCCATTTCTTTTTTCTTATTTATTTTTATTGAAGCCTAATTGATGAACATTGTTATTGATTTCTGTTATATGGCAAAATTATTTGGTTATACATATACACATATTCCTTAAACTTTTTTTCAATTATAGTTTAACATAGGATTTTTTAAAAAATTGTAAGATACTTGCTTTAAATGTTGTGTTAGTTTCTGCTGTACAACAATGTGAATCAGCTGTAAGGATATATATATCCCCTCCCTTTCAAGCCTCCCTCTCACCCTCACATCCCACTCCTCTAGGTCATCATTGAACTCTGCTTCCTTTTATTTCATCAATGTCTTATAATTTTTGGTGAACAGGTGTTGTTCACCTTTTTTGATTACATTTATTCTTAGGTAATTTATTCTTTTTTGATGCCAGAAATACTTTATTGAAATAAACATGCAAAGCAATTTTTAAAAAATCAAAATTTTGTGCCATATAATGGTTCTCCAGGATCTTTTACTGGATTCTTTCATGTGAAAAAACCAAATAAGTGAGTTGCATTGTGGATTTTAAATAGCAAATATTCTTTTGTTATGTGGTTCTCATCCAGTGAAGAATATTGAACATAATACTTTCTTTTTAATTTGGTGTCTGTATTAGCCTGCTTGGGCTGTCATAACAAAATACCATAGACTGGGGTTTAGCCAACAGAAATTTGTTTTCTCACAGCTTTGGAGGCTAGGAAGTGCAAAATTGAGGGGCCAGCTGATTTGGTTCCTGTGAAGTCAAACTACCACCTTCTCTGCACTGGGCAGAGAGAATAAGCAGAACTCTGATCTTTTTCTCATAAGGATACTGATTCTATCAGGTCAAAGACATATCTTCATGAGTTCATACCATTATGAGTTCCTTAATTACTTTCAGAAAGGCCCTGTCTCCGAGTACAATCATGTGGAGAGCTAGACATTCAGTATATGCATTTGGCAGGATATACACATTCAGTCTGTTATCCTGTCTAAGGATTACTTATAAGGGATGAGTTCCTCTTGGCTAAGGGAAGAATAAGAGCGTAAGAAAAATTACCAGAATTTCTCTTAAAAGCATCCTCCTTAAGCCAAAAGAGAACCAAAGCTTCATACTAAAGGTCAATCAGGATTTTTATGTTGTTCAAGAGGTTGAAATAAAACTTAAGGAGGCTGGTTCAAGTTGTTACAATTTTTCAAAAGCCCATCCATTTGTCAAGAGATTTGTGGGCTGGATTTTATCTCTTTCTTACTGGCTCCAAGAGCTGGTTTCTTGAGTGTTGCATGTGGTCACATTTCTGTACAGCATTCTATTTAGTTTGGATTATACTTGTGTGTCTCTTGGCTCTAGGAACCCAAGAAGAGTCTCATGTATTTCTCCAGAGTTAGTTTCAAAGTTGTGCCCCTTATTTGTTTTGATGCAAGTAATGATCACTTGAAAATCCTTAAAGAAAGTTTTCAAATAATAGAAAAATTAATAGAAAAATGTTTTGTTATTTAACTATTAGAACACATTACAAAAAACCCAGTAGATTAAATTAACCACAATTTTATATAGAAGCCAGCACTGAAGCAGGGAATTATAATATTGTCTGAAGCATTTCCTTAGGTTTTAGAGGGTTGGTGGGCAACAAACTCACATATGTTTACTTTTAGCTTAGTCTTTTATCCAGTCTGAGGTTAACTCATTTAATAGTTCACTGAGATTTCAGTTTTCCCTTACATCATTTACCACATTATCATCACTGATGGAAGCCACCTTTTAAAATAGCAAATGGTATGGCCGAAGGAACATATTATCAAAACAAGTGCCTTGTGAGCAGCATGGCTAATGAATGGAGAGATTTCCATAAATTCCCAGTCTTTATTCTCACTTTACTTTCTACTCTGTCATTATCACAATTAATAAAAGGCAACTCCCCACAAAATGAGAGTCAGAACCCCTTTTGCTGCCAGGCAAGAGTCAGAACTACTCTACCTTAAGACATTTTTTTGTCCCTGGGTTAAAAGACATTTGCTATTACATTAAAGCATCAATTAGTTAATGGGTGTAAAGGTTTTTGAGAAGGAAGAGCACCCCTCAGATGGAGTTTGAGTTATTATCTTTTTATTATTTATTAAACACCTTGAAGTGCAATTATCCTTGTTTTTAGAAAATTAGTTTGTTTGAACTCAACAGGATATTATGATTGTCGTTGGTGAGTCTCCTAAAGCTGTATCTAGACCAAAGAAACCAGAGGAGGGTGAGATAGGGCCAGGGCTGAAGGAGTGGGGAGCATGTAGGAAAAAGACTGGGTTGGTAAGTGCTTGTAATGACCTTTCTGCCACTGTCTCCAGTGCGCAAGAATATGACAGAAAAGGGAACTTTACCCACAAATAAGCCAAATCTATGACTTTGTCATAGGCGCAGCCCTCTCTTGTATTCTGAGAGAGGCCTAAAGTATTGTAAGCAAAGTATAGAAAGAATGTGGGCCTTGGTTTCAAACAGCCCTGGTTGGAATCCTGACTTTGTTCCTTAGGGACTATGATAATTTGGACAAATCACCTAGCTTCTTCATGGGTTTCGGCTTCTTAATCCTTGGAATGGGGAAAATTGTATTTTGTAAAATTGTACCAGTATTAGAAATAATGTGTGGCAAGTCCAATTAATTATAAGTGTTTAGTAAATTGTATTGATAATCATGATCATTATAATTAATAGTAAGTTGCAAAAAAGATGAGGAAGTTAAGACCTATCAGCAGTGACCATTGTTTGGAACTGGGCCTTGCATCGTAACGATTTAATGAGGTAAAGCTGTTGATTCTAGCAGGTTAATTGGCTACTCCTTTAAGAAAACCACTATTTGTATTTTGAAGAGGTCTCCTGTAGGCATGATGACAATTTAATTTAAAAAATGGCTTTGGAAAGAATTTCAAGCTGAGTCAGGCTGGTTGAGAAGAGATTTAGGGAGCATGATTGATTCTTGACTTGTAGATCACATTATGTGGGGGACAGTTTGCATTACAGACAGACAGTGGCATTTTACATTATTCAGAGTTTAAGAGTTTGGTATTTGATGTGAGGATTAATGCAGTGCAAAGGAAAGGACACAAAACATCTTAATGCATGTGTAAATCAATTGTGGTTACATTAAGATAAAGCATGACAATATTAATCCTTTGTTGACATGCATAATGGGCTTTTCTATCCCCATCATCACACTTCAGAGTTTCTAGACTTGAGCTATGACTGTTCCAGAGAGAATAAAAAAAAATTGGTATGAATATTTTAGACACGATTGAATTTCCCTGCTGATTGTACTTATTTTTTAAAAAACATTCCCAAATTAACACATATTCTAAAAATCCTTAATGGGCTTCCCCTGTGGCTCAGCTGGTAAAGAATCCACTTGTAATGTGGGAGACCTGGGTTCCATCCCTGGATTGGAAAGATCCCCTGGAGAAGGGAAAAGACTACCCACTCCATAGCCTGGAGAATTCTGTATAGTCCATGGGGTCACAAAGAGTCAGACACGACTGAGCGACTTTCACTTCACTTCACTTCTCAAAATCCCAACAAATGCAGAAGTATGTAGAATAAAAGTTGAATATCCTTCATCCAAAGAAATTCATACCATTTTAACTTTGAAAGATTTATGAAAAAAATTAAATCAACATTTCAATTTTCCTTGACCTTTGAAAGATGATGAGGGGCCTAGTGGTATTCTGGTGAAGGGTTGCAAACTTTAAGCCTTTGAACTGAGTACACTGTAATGATCTCTTTTATCCATGGATTCTTTCAGGATGACTCTTTGGCACAAGGCAGCAAGACAAGAACACAGGCTCTGGCCTGAGAGTTTCCACAGAGGTATCAGAGGTTTGGCCCACGTGAATGCATGGCAGAGGAGTTTAAAGTTTCTCTTCATGGGACCTCCCTGGTGGTTCCATGGTTAAGACTTCGCCTTCCAATGCAGGTGGTGTGGTTTCAATCCCTGGTGAGGGAGCTGGGATCCCATGTGCCTCTTTGCCAGAAAATGAAATAAAACAGAAACAATGTTGCAAAAAAAAATCAATAAAGACTTCAAAAATAGTCCATATAAAAAAAATCTTTAAAGTTTTCCTCCAGAATAACTGACCTCATAACTAACCAGTAAAGACTACTCCTATAGAATAAGCCCATGGGCACAATGTAATGCATTTTGTTGTTGGGAGGACCTCACTGAAAAGGGTTTATGATTTCAATGCTCTTTCAAGCCAAAAGGGTAACGCTGGGTTTTCAAAATGCAATTTCTCTCTGAGGTTCCATTTCTGGACTTCCCTGTGTGGAAAAGTAGTAAGATTTATAAGAAACTCCACTGATTATGGCTGAAGACATCTGCTGAAATTATTATTGCTAAAAAGACTTTATGAAAGACCTATTAAGAGTTCCTGACTCCTGGCCAGCAGAAGATTACAATTTATGATTGCAAGGATGGTAACGGATATTAAATACATGTGTACAGTTGAGAAAGTGTTAAATGAACTTATGGATGTGCCGTGGTATACAAGGAGTAGATGTCTGCTGGAGGGTGGAATAACTATAATAATAGCTTAGGAATTTCATTAAACAGTTCTTTCATTTGTTATCTAGTCCTCCTTCATTCAAATAAAGGGTTAGGCAGGTTCTCAGGGATGCCTTTCAGTTATTTCAAACCACTCTGAAACTTAAGTGGCTTGAAACATTAGCAAGTATCCACAGACTGAGCTCAGGTGGGTGGCTCTTCCAGAGATCTTATCCGGGGTTATTCGTGCGAATGCAATTATCTGGAGGATTTCTAGGGCTGGAAGTCCAAAATGAATTTACTCACATGTCTGGGCTTCCCTGGTGGCTCAGATGGCAAAGAATCTACCTGTAATACAGGAGACCTGGGTTTGATCCCCTCCAGTATTCTTGTCTGGAGCATTCCATGGATAGAGGAGCCTGGTGGGCTACAGTTTATGGGATTGCAAAAAGTTTGACGCAACTGAGCAACTGACACTAACTAACCTGGCATCTCACTTGAAATGCCTAGAACAGACAGGGGCTGCCCGGGAATCATTTTGTTTCCCCCCTCTCTCCTCTTAGCCTCTACAACAGAGTAGCTGGACCTCTTTATTGTACATAGCAGCTTAAGGATCCAAGATGTGAAAGAAGAAGCATTCATATCTCATATCCCAGTCAGAGCTGGGTAAGTGTCGGTTTTACCATAGTCCGTAGATTGAAGCCCACTCCAGTGTTCTTGCCTGGAGAATTCCATGGACAGAGGATTCTGGTGGCTACAGTTCATGGGAGCACAGAGACAGACATGACTGACTGACTAAACATACACATTGATGAAGAAATCACAAAGCCAGCCCAGATTCCGTGTCAGAGGGAAAATAGGCAAGTTTATTGATGAGAGGAACAGCAAAGGATTTGGGTCATTTTCAGTTCTCCACAGGATATACAGCAAGACAACCAACCTCTAAAAATTGCTATTAAACTTTTGAATTGATGGGCAGCTAGCAGATGCAACATGTTTCCACAGGTATCCACAACACAAACGATCTAATCAAAAGATCTGAAAGGTCAACCTGTCAACCAGCTTGGTCCAAGGTTTAAAATTTTTGTGATCAGAGTTACTCATAAAATTTTATAACATTAGAGTTGGGAGAGATTCTGAAGGTCACCCAGCCCAATAGAATGTCTTTCGACAAAAACAAGCCTTTAAACAAGATTACAGATATTAATCTGTAGCACATCAGTGGAGCACATCTGCTGGCTGATTTGCTTATATGACTAATTTGTTGTGGCTTTGGTTGAGGACAGAATCTGGGGAAAGAGAACATAGGACTGGGACATTTTACACAGAAGGGAAAATGTGGGAAAATATTCAGAGTAGGGGGTGTGTTGACACCCCAGTAAGAGCCAAGAAGTGGAGATGGTCACAGTAGTCGCAGGAACCACCAAGTGCTTAGCATCAAAGAGGGATATGAAAATCCGGAAAATATATTTTACCAAGTTGGCAATTTTGCCTGAGGGAGGAACCTCAGAAGTGATTTGCTACAACTCTCTTCCTATTAGTCAGAGAGAAGACTTCTTGGAAGAAGTGTTTCAACATCCCTGGAAATGAGAAGCAGCTTTTTCAGTTAGTAGGCAGACAAGCTTAACTTTCCTCCTAGAGTTTATCTTTCTCATATCCTTGCATAAGCTCAAGGTTTACCAAAAGATAGTTGGCTGATTTCCACCTTTGTCTTCCTACAGTTCCTCTTTCTCACTTTCCTAGCGGGGGAAGGTGTTAACAAGAGTGATCTGAGACTAGGTTGCCCACTGGCCTCCCCTGTAATTTGCAGAATGTATGTTTTCTGTGTGGGTTAGCCTACTAGAGTGTGTGTTTATCATATCAGAGCCCAGAAAAGCCCAGCCTGCTGGGCTTGTTGAAATACGTTTCCTGTTTCATTTTACGGTCATTGTCCTTGCAAGTTGGTCTCGATAGCTTTGGTCTTCGCGTTTTCTGAAAATTATGAGAAAGCTTTGAGATATCAACATGCCTCAGTATGTTCTCAAGGAAGCTTCCAGGGGAGCTGGGGTCACAGTGAAGCCAATTCATTTTAACTGGAGAAAGAAAACTGTAAAAGAGAAAAATAATTGGCAAAGGATTTTCCCCTGAAAGTGATAAGTAAGGGCTTTCCTCCATCCTCCATTCCTGCCCCTGACCTGGCCGATGGCATTGCTATGCTTCTTCCCAGGTTTTGGCCTCTCTTGTCTCCTGTTGACCAGCTCAGTGTCCATAGTAGGAGCTGTTTTTGCCTGCAGTTTCTTTTTTTAAAAATATTTATTTATTTGGCTGTGCAAGATCTTAGTCGCACATGTCATGGGATGCAGGGTCTAGTTCCCTGAGCAGGGATCAAACCCAGGCCCCCTCTTTGGAAATGCTGAGACTTGGCCACTGGACCACCAGGGAAATCTCTCTGCTTGCAGTTTCTTAGTGGGATAGAGCGTCTTTTTTGTAAAATTTGCCGGGTTCTTTTTTGGATCTGAGAAGCTTTTTTTTCTTATCAGTATGTGTATACTGATATACACATTCTTTCTTAGATTTAGAGAGAATTAGTGAATATAGTGGATGCATAAAAAAAAAAAAGCTGACGCATTTAGATATGTTTTTCCTTAGATACAGAGTGATCTTGAGGTATTTAAAAAGTCTCAGTATTTTGGGGCAAAATACACAAGTCCTTTATTTCTTCTCAATGTAAAAAATTTCTGGAACTTGGAGCTAACTTACAACTTTAAGTCTTGCTTCAGTTGGTGCCCTTATCTAATTAGCTGAAATAGTAACTATTTAATGAATTAAAAAGACAAATTTCCTGGTCCTGCATGTTATATTTGCAAAAATTTTAGATTTCTCTTTCAATGAAGCTTAAACAGAAACTTTGGTCCTATTCTATGCAGTTGATTTGTGGTACTCTTGATTAACATTCCCAGAAAGTTGACTCCTGTTGCTGTGTGCCTCTGCTGGGGGTTATTTTTCATTTAAACTTCATTAAAGCATCACAGGCTAAATCAATGCCTGTTCACTCACAGCTTTGGTTTCTCATTTGTTCCACTGAACAGATGGGATGAGATGGCTTTTTAACCCGTTTAGTACTATCAGAGAGGACACCTCCAGCTAGAAATGTTCCCTGTTGTTTGCAATATCTATAAATCTGCCTTCCTTTCCCACCCCATTCACCCTCCCTTTTCCTGTCTACTTCCTGGAGGTTTTCAGATACCTTCTAATCCAGTCAATACCAGGTGGTCATCAGAAAGCAGCAGTATCTTAGGGTTCTAAACCTCACAGAAGTGTCAGTGACTTTATTTATTTATTTATTTAAATAAATCAATTTATATTTTAAAAAGAGTAATTTCCACCCTGGTGGGTGGGGGCACAAGTAGACATGGTGCAATTTGAGACTCAAGGATTGTTTCCTATAATTCAGACAAGAACTATCAACTCTCTGCAGAAAACTGGAAGGGTATCACCTATACCTTCCCACAGTTCTCTGTATGTAGCTCTCTCCTGTGAACTCTAAATATATAGAGTTGTAAATCTCTCTTCTTGGGGAGACTGTCTCTGCCTAGGTACACCTTCCATGTATGTGTTGGAAACTATTTCTAGCGTTCGAGCAATTGTAGAACTCTCCTTGCTTGTTCCCCGCCTCAGAAATCCATTCTCTGCTGCCAGATGTTTGATATAAAACAATGCTCTTTAACTTGTCTTTTCTACTTTGAAATTAGTTGAGACAGGAGGATAAACGTGTCCTTTATTCTTTTATGTCGACTAAAATGGAGGTCCCCCAGCAATCAGAACTCAATGAATGACTTGTGAATGCTAGGCACTGACTTCTGTGCATGGGTGCAAACTTGACTGGGGATATGTGTTGGGGCCTTAGGGAGCCCCAGTCTTGCTGGAGAAACATGCCCATTACAAATAGTATTTGCTGTGCTATGTTCAGTTCAGTTCAGTCACTCAGTCATGTCCGACTCTTTGTAACCCTATGAATTGCAGCACGCCAGGGCTCACTGTTCTTCACCAACTCCTGGAGCTTGAGCAAACTCATGTTCATCGAGTGATTCCATCCAACCATCTCATCCTCTGTCATCCTCTTCTCTTCCTGCCTTCAATCTTTCCCAGTAACCAGGCCTTTTCTAATGAGTCAGTTCTTCATATCAGTTGGCCAAAGTATTGGAGGTTCAATTTCAGCATCAGTCCTTCCAATGAATATTCAGGATTGATTTCCTTTAGGATGACTGGGTGGATCTCCTTGCAGTCCAAGAGACTGTCAAGAGTCTTGTCCAACACCACAGTTCAGAACCATCAATTCTTCATTGCTCACCATTTTTTATGGTGCAACTGTCTCATACATACATGACAACTGGAAAAATCATAGCTTTGATTATACTGAACATTTTCAGCAAATTAATGTCTCTACCTTTAAAAAACTTTGTATAGGTTTGTCATAGTTTTTCTTCAAATGAGCAAGATCTTTTAATTTCATGGCTACAGTCATCATCTGCAGTGATTTTGGAGCCCCCAAACATAAAGTCTCTCACTGTTTCCATTGTTTCCCCGTCTATTTGCCATAAAGTGATGGGACCAAATGCCATGATATTCATATTCTGAGTGTGAAATTTTAACCAGATGTTTCACTCTCCTATTTCACTTTGATCAAGAGGCTCTTTAGTTCCTCTTCAACTTATGCCATGAGGGTGGTATCTTCTGCACATCTGAAGCTATTGATATTTCTCCCAGCAATCTTGATTCCAGCTTTTGCTTCATCCAGTGTGGTATTTCACATGATGTACTCTGCATATAAGTTAAATAAACAAGATGACAATATAAAGCCTTTATGTACTCCTTTCCTGATTTGGAAACAGTCTGCTCTTCCATGTTCAGTTCTAACTGTTGCTTCTTGACCTGCATACAGATTTCTCAGGAGGCAGGTAAGATGGTCTGGTATTCCCATCTCTATAGGTTTTCCACAGTTTGTTGTGCTCCACACAGTCAAAGGCTTTTGCATGGTCAATAAAGCAGAAGTAGGTGTTTTTCTAGAAATCTCTTGGTTTTTCTATAATCCAACGAATGTTGACAATTTCATCTCTGGTTCCTCTGCCTTTTCTAAATCCAGCTTGAACATATGGAATTTCACAGTTCTAGTACTGTTGAAGACTTGCTTGGAGAAATTACTTTGGTGGCATGTGAGATGAGAGCAACTTGTGGTAGTTGAACATTCTTTGAAATCACCTTTTTGGGGGATTGCAAGGAAAACAACCATTCCAGTCCTGTGGGCACTGCTGAGTTTTCCACGTGTTCTGGCATATTGAGTGCAGCAGTTTAACAGCATCATCTTTTAGGATCTGATATAGCTCTACTGCAATGCCATCCCCTCCACTAGCTTTACTCTTAGTGATGCTTCTGAAGACCCATTTGACTTCGCATTTCAGGATTGTCTAGCTCTAGGTGAGAGGTCACACCATCGTGGTTATCTGGGTCATTAATATCTTTTTGTGCAGTTCTTCTATGTATTCTTTCACCCTCTTCTTAATATATTCTGCTTCTGTTAGGTCCATCCCATGTCTCTTTTTTATTGTGCCCATCTTTGCCTGAAAAATTCCCTCCCTATCTCTCATTTTCTTGAAGAGATCTCTGGTCTTTACCATTCTATTATTTTCCTCTATTTCGTTGCATTGATCACTTAGGAAGGCTTTTTTTTTTTTTTTTCTATGTATTCTTTCACCCTCTTCTTAATATATTCTGCTTCTGTTAGGTCCATCCCATGTCTCTTTTTTATTGTGCCCATCTTTGCCTGAAAAATTCCCTCCCTATCTCTAATTTTCTTGAAGAGATCTCTGGTCTTTACCATTCTATTATTTTCCTCTATTTCGTTGCATTGATCACTTAGGAAGGCTTTTTTTTTTTTTTTTTTTTTTAATCCCTTCTTGCTATTCTTTCAAACTCTGCATTCAGATGGGTATGTCTTTCTTCTCTCCTTTGCCTTTTGCTTCTCTTCTTTTCTAAGGTATTTGTAAGGCCTCCTCAGGCAACCATTATTTTTTCAGATACCTTCTAATCCAGTCAATACCAGGTGGTCATCAGAAGCAGCAGTATCTTAGGGTTCTGAACCTCACAGAAGTGTCAGTGACTTTAAAACAATTTAGGCAAAGGGGCAAAGCCTGTCTATTAAGGCCTGCCTCTCAGGTGCTTCCCAGGTGGCGCTAGTGGTGAAGAACCCATCTGCCAATGCAGGGGACCTAAGAGACGTGGGCTTGACCCTTAGGTCAGGAAGACCCCCTAGAGAAGGACTTGGAAACCCACTCCAGTGTTCTTGCCTGGAGAATCCCCTGGACAGAGGTACCGGCTAGAGGCCACAGGTCACAAAGAGTCAGACATGACGGAAGTGCCTTAGCACGCAGACACGCCCAGGTTCCATGGGAATACGCTATCAGGGCCTGCCCTGAGTATTTTCCACGTGCTTCACTTAGGGACCGCAGGAGGCACACCTAGAATGACTGTGACCTCCCACACTTTCCACTGAGGGACAGAGAGCGGGGGTAACTCCTTCCCCCCACAACTTGGCCTCCAGAGTCCGCCCCTTGTTACCAGAGACCTGATTTTAGTGACAGCCTCTTAGAGAGCACCAACCTTCCCACTATTATTAGAGACTCCAGCAACAGGATAGGACCAGAGAGCAGATTTGTCTACTGATTTCACTCAAACTCAGGCTGGCTTAGCCATGTTGGGGAAAGGGAGCAATTTTGCCTGAAAGCCACTCCTGGGACTACAGGCTGAGGAGGGCCGAGGACAAGGGGCTCCTGACGTGGAATAGCTTGTTAGCTTCTGGCTGGTGGCTTGTAGAGGAAGGTGGGGGTGGTGAGGAGATATGTGATTAATCTTGTAGTCGGTGGGCCTAGATGAAGAGAGAGACAGGAGAAGAGAGCAGAGGATGGGGGAGAGAAGAGGAAATGAAAGGGGAGAGACTTGGGTTGAGGAGGTTTTCCGAGGGAGAAGGAGGCTAAAGGGAGATCCTTGAGGGGCGCCTGCTCTTGATGGCATCTCTGTCCCCTGTCTTCTCCAGTAAGCTGTGTTGCCTGTAGCGCAGTCTTCTTTCAAAGTCATGAGAAACATTTCTAGGCTATTGGCATGCCGGGTATTGTCTTTCATCTCTGGGATAAAGTTTTTGAATAAAGTCTTCAAAAGAATTGTTAGTATTGGGGCTTGCCTGGCAGTCCAGTGGTGATGACTCCATGCTGCCAAAGCAGAGGGGTGCAGGTTCCATCCCTGGTCCAGGAACTAAGATCCCTAAGATCTTACTAAGATTCCTAGTAGTATGGCCAGAAGATTTTCAAAAAATTAGGAACAAAGAATTGGAAAAAAAAAAGAATTGGAAGTACAGCTACCTCAGCCTCCTCTCTTGCCAGTCTCTCACAAAACCACTTCAGTTAGACTTCCTTCCCCTCCACGCAGCATAGCAAGGTCTCCAGGGAGCTCCACAGGTTCCCCCTAGGACCATCATCTACCAGTCTCTCTCAAGCCTGCGTTGGCATTAGTGTTCCTCCAGTACCTGAAGAAATCTTCCACCTCAGGAGTTTGTACTTGCTGTTTTCTCCTCTGGAATGCTCCTCCCTAGATATGACTTGGTTCCACATGTCATTCTTTAAATGACCCATTTCTCAGAGAGGCTTCCAATATTATTCTGTTTTCCCCCTATTGTCATGTCCTGTGTTATTCGTATCATTGCTCACAATATCACTGTGATGTAAGCTCCGTGAAGGCAGGTATCTTGCTGTTTACTGCTCTATGCTCAGAATTTAGAAGAGTCTGGTGCATAGTAGGAGAAGGCAATGGCACCCCACTCCAGTGCTCTTGCCTGGAAAATCCCATGGACAGAGGAGCCTGGTAGGCTGCAGTCCATGGGGTCACCAAGAGTCAGACACGACTGAGCGACTTCACTTTCACTTTTCACTTTCATGCACTGGAGAAGGAAATGGCAACCCACTCCAGTGTTCTTGCCTGGAGAATCCCAGGGACGGGGGAGCCTGGTGGGCTGTCGTCTCTGGGGTCGCACAGAGTTGGACACAACTGAAGTGACGCAGCAGCAGCAGCAGCAGCAGCAGCAGCAGCAGCAGCTGGTGCATACTTGGCGCTGATTCATGGATGACAAATCTGGACCAATCAGCTTGTCTCACTCTCACATCTCCACCTGGCATTTAAATATCTCTCCAGATGGTGGCTATGTGTCTGTATATTCATATTTTTTTATTTATTCAGTGGGTTGTTTTTGACTAGTCTTACTTAATTTGAATTAAGTAGGTTGTTTTGTATTCCCAGGCGAGTGCAAACTCTCAGGAGAAAGGCATTATTTAACATCCTACAGTGTTTCAATTAAGCAAAATTTTGACACTAACCCATTAACATTACCTTCAAGATTATGTGTGTGTATACATATATACACATGTTTAAAGACTTTGTTTTTTTAGAGCAGTTTTAAATTTATAACAAAATTGGGAGGAAGGTACAGAGATTTTTTCCATAAATCCACAGCCCCCCACATGCATAACTTCCCCCATTGTCAACAGGGTTCTCCAGAGTGGTGTGTTTGTAACAATTCGTGAACCTACATTGACACCTTGTAACCATCCAAAGTCCGTAATTTGCCTTCGGGTTCTCTCTTTTTTTATTAGTATTATTAGTATTTTATTAGCTTTATTATTTTATTATTTATTATTATTATATTAGTATTTTATTAGCTTTATTATTTTATTATTTATTAATTATTATTATTATATTAGTATATTAGCTTTATTTTATTAGCTTTATTAGTATTCGTTCATTTGTTATCTTTGGCAGTGCTGGGTCTCTGCGGCCGTGCAGGCTTTTCCCTGGTCGGGTGAGCAGGGTCTGCTCTTTGTTGCAGTGCGCAGGCGGCTTCTCACTGGCTTCTCTTGTCACGGAGCGCAGGCTCTGGGGCCCACGAGCTTCAGCAGCTGTGGCTCCTGGGCTCTAGAACCCAGGATCGATAGCTGGGGCACACAGGCCCAGTTGCTCTGTGTCGTATGGCATCTTCCGGCACCAGGGATCAGGCCTGTGTTTCCCGAACTGGCAGGTGGATTCCTTACCACTGAGCCACCGGGGAAGCCCTCAGGTCCACCCCTGGTGTTGCACATCCTATGCGTTTGAATGAAAGAAGAATGACACGCAGCCATCATTATGCTATCATATAGACTGTCCTTATAGTCATTAAAATCTTCTGTGCTCTGTCTGTTCATCCTTCCCCGTCTCTCCTTCACTGGCAACCACTGATCTTTTTCTTGGCATAATGATTTTTTGTTCCAGAATGTCATATTGTTGAAATCATACCGATAGGCTTATCTGATTGACTGAAATTAGTAATATGCATTTAAGTTTCCTCTTTGTCTTTTTCATGGCTTGACAATGTAGTTCTTTTTAGTACTAAGTAATATTCCATTGTCTGGATGTAAAAGTTTCTCTATCCATTCATCTACTGAAGGATATCTTGGTTGTGTCCATTTTCTTATAATTAAGAGTAAAGCTGCTATAAATATCTGGGTCTAGGTTTTTGTGTGAACATGTTTTCAACTCCTTTGCATAAACACCAAGGAACACAATGTTGAATTGTATGGTAAGAGTATATTTAGTTTTATAAGAAACTGCCAAACTTGTCTTCCGAAGTGACTGTATCATTTTGCATTTCCACCAGAAATGTAGGAGAGTTCCTGCTCGCCACATCCTTGTCAACATTTGGCTTTATCAGTGTTCTGAATTTTGGCCATTCTACTACTAGAATGCATAGTGGTATCTCATTGTTGTTTTAATATGTATTTCACTGATGTTATATGATATGGAACATCTTTTCATAATACTAACTTTCTATCTGCACATTTTCTTTAGTCAGACGTCTGTTAAACTCTTTGGTTGCTTTTTAATTGTTGAATTTTGTGAGTTCTTTGTACATTTTAGACAATAGTCTTTTATTAGATGTGTCTTCCAATTCTTTTGATATCATCTTCACTTAAAAAACTGCAGAGCCAGAGAACTATCAGGCTTCTACTTGGCATATGACAGCTGGAACAAAAAATGCAAAATAAAACAAAACACTAACAAAAACTCAAGCTTGTATTGAACAATAATTCAACTCAACCAAATCTTGACCAGGTATTTTGATGTGAGAAGCATGATAAAATAATCAGTTTTCATCTAGCTTTAACACAATAGTGTTACACACTGCTGGTACTGCTAAGTTGCTTCAGTCGTGTCCGACTCTGTGCGACCCCATAGACGGCAGCCCACCAGGCTCCACCATCCCTGGGATTCTCCAGGCAAGAACACTGGAGTGGGTTGCCATTTCCTTCTCCACTATCTACAGATATTTAAATTTTATTTTTATTTTTAATCTTTTCTCATTTTTATCTTGATTTTGTGTTCAAAGTGCACAGAATTGGGTAAATCTCAATGCATATCTCACAATACCATCTCATTGGCTTATGTATGACATGCTTTCAATCTATCCATCTATCACTATTAATATTGTCATCATTCATGAAACCATCAAAAAAGTAAGTTTTTAATAGTAACTTATATCAAATTATTTGTTTTCTCTCTCATACCACCCCTCACTTTTCTTTTCCTGAGCAAGCATCATTCTTAATCCTGTGTTTCTTTTTCCCTTGGTTTCTCTCTTTTATTTTAATATAGCTTTATTGCATCTCTATCTATTCCCAAATAAGGTGTCATGATATATGTGTAATCTTATAAGATCGTATTTAACATCAGATTGTTAAGAGTTGTCTATATTGTTGGGTATTGTTGTTAATTAGGATACTATTTTGTTGTATGAATATAACAGAGGGTTTTTTGTTTTTTTTTTTCTGTTGATGGGTTTTTGAGTTATTAGGTTTTGGCTTTTGTGTTGCTGTCTTGTGTTGCTTTTGTGTTGCTGTGTTGAGTGTGTCTTTTAAAGTACTGACACAAGAGTTTCTTTTGGATGTATACCTAGGAGTGAAAAAGGGTATGTAAATGTTCATTTTCATGAGATAATGATGAATTATTTTCCAAAGTCATTGAGCCAATTCGCCCTCCCTCTAGCAATGAACAAAAGATTCTATGGATCCACATCCTCTCCAATACTTGGCTTTGTCAGACTTAATACATGCACATATTTTTCAACTAAATGGGTTTAAGATTGTGTCATTTGACTAATTACTAATGGTGTTGAACAGTTCTTTTTATGTTTATTGACCATATTGGGTTTATTTTGTGAAATGCCTGCTTATATCTCTTGAACTTTTTTTTAACTGAATATTTGTTTTTTCTCTTTGCAAAATAACACTCACTCAATTTTTAAGATGTCAATGCTATCAGAAAAATATCAGTAAAAAGCAAAAGACCCTGTTGTTCTGAACCAACCTAAGTCATGTTAGTCATGTGATTAAGAAGTCATTCTTCATTCCTGGTAGATGTCAATCGCTACAATAGATATTTGAGGTGGCACTGGTTTCTTTCCACAACCTCACTACCGCATTATAATGATTACATATCTTAGGCTAAGTTCTGGGGTATATGCAAATATGTATTCAACAAGCAATAATAAGCAGGCACAAAATCATCCGTAAGCTTCATCTGTAGACTCTGTGAAAAGACTGCAATCCTCCTTTCAGGCGTCGGTGTCCACATTGCCGTGGATCTGTGTCCTCTACTCAGGCTTATGCCACCAAGTCAATGACTAGATATAGATATATTTGGGATTATCCATCCTCTAAGGGGACAGGATATTTACTTCTTTTGTGCATGCAAGTGTGGGTAGATTTTTAACGCTTCAAAGCAATCTACATTCTTTGAATACCTTTAATGGTACCATGAGGAGGAAATTTCTACATTCATGAGGAAGATAAATAGCCATTAGTTTCACCGATAAAAACCCATTTTTGACATAACATGCTAATTAGCAAAGGATCAGTTGTTGATTGAGACATGGATAGTTGGACTTAGAGCAGCCAGCCCTGGAGAGTGGCTCCTTCTGATGTAATCCTAGATAGTATCTCTTGACTAAACATTCTTGAAACCAGGTTGCTGAAAATCTTTAGAATTAAAATTTGAGCTAATCAGCACCTATAATATCACAATAATGATATTGAAGCATTTTGAGGAAAGTAACAGTCCCTGCAACAGACTCTCACAATTCTACTACTCCCTACTGGAAACAACTACTGTTAGATATCTATTTCTTTAATAAGTACCTTAATGTTCCTATGAAAAACTAGTTTAGTTTAATGAATTATGAAATAAACACCTGTATAAAGAACAAACATCAGTATATAAAAAAAACAAACACCAGTAAAAATCATCACTAAGGCCAAGAAAGAGGCACATTTTTTTTTACTGGAAACTTCCTGAGTGACCCCACCTAATCTAATTCTCTTCCTTCCTCCCATGAGTAAGAATCTTGACAAGGACAGCTAAGCCTTCATGTTCTTGCTTTTCACTGTAGATTTATCTCCTAATTATTTAGCCCTAAACAATATGGTTTTCAGTTCAGTTCAGTTGCTCAGTCGTGTCTGAATGAATCGCAGCATGCCAAGCCCCCCCGTCCATCACCAACTAAGTTTGCCTTAAATTTTAATTGTGTTAAAAAAAGATATTTTAACAAAACAATCTGTGAGAGGAATTTAAATGAATTATTTACTTTTATCCCATCAAACAGACTTCACAAATTAGCTTATGCTGTGTATGCTCCCATAAATCATAAATGGTTCCCTTTTGAGTTGTTAGCAGATAGTTCACTTATACCATAATCACCAAGAAGAAGTAAAGTGAAGTGAAGTCACTCAGTCGTGTCCAACTCTTTGTGACCCTGTGGACTGTAGCCCACCAGGCTCCTCTGTCCATGGGATTCTCCAGGCAAGAATACTGGAGTGAGTTGCCATTTCCTTCTCCAGGGGATCTTCCTGACCCAGGGATCGAACCCAGGTCTCCTGCATTGCAGACAGACGCTTTAACCTCTGAGCCACCAGGGAAGCACTCCTTATTTGCTGGGTATTAATCAGTGATTTTGCTGGCAACCACCAACACAGTCAGTAAAGAACCCACTTGCAATGCAAGAGACCATCTGCAATGTATGATGCCTGGGTCTCTGACGGGTCATAGTGAAGAGTTCTGACAAAACATGGTCCACTGGAGAAGGAAGTGGCAACCCGCTCAAGTATTCTTGCTTGGGAAATCTCATGGACAGAGGAGCTGAGGGCTACAGTTCATGGGGTGGCGGTCACAAAGAGTTGGACACAACTTAGTGACTAAACCACCAACCAATCAGTAATTTTATCTCTCACACAGATAGGCTTTCTCAGGATGTGTTTATTTACCCACCCAACAGGCTCTTTAATCTTTGAAATCATAGTGAATCTTTAAACATTGTTGTGTTTTATTCTAAACCTGAGGCATTTTGTTGTGCTAAATTAGCCTTGTTATCTTAATGGACACTGATGGTGATTTAATTTGTAGAAGGTGATTTTTGTTAACTTTTGTTAATTAAAAAAAAACTGAACTATAGTTGATTTACAGTGTTGTGTGGGTTTCAGGTTTATAGCAAAGCAATTCAGTTATACACATATAGGTATGTATGTGGTGTTAAGTCACTCAGTCATGTCTGACTCTTTGCAACCCCAAGGACTGTAGCCTCCCTGGCTCCTCTGTTCATGGGATTTCTGAAGCAAGAATACTGGAGTGTGTTGCCATTTCCTCCTCCAGGGGATCTTCCTGACCCAGGGATTGAACCTGGGTCTCCTGCATTGCATACAGAATGTCTACTGTCTGAGCCACCAGGGAAGTTTTATGTATGCATATTTACATTCTTTTTCAGATTGTTTTCCATTATAGGTTATTACAAGATATTGAATATAGTTCCTTGTGTTATAGGGTAGGTCCTTTTTGTTTATCTGTTTTATGTAGGGTAGTGTATATCTGCTAATCCCAAACTCCTAATTTGTCCCTTCCCTCACTTCCCTTTTGGTAACCATAAGACTGATTTCTATGTCTCTGAGTCTGTTTCTGTTTTGTAAAGAAGTCCATTTATATCATTATTTTGTATTCCACACGAGTGGAATATGATATTTATCTTCCTCTGAGTGACCTACTTCAGGTATGATGATGATCTCCAGGCCCATCTGTGTTGCTGCAGACGGCACTGTCTCATTCCTTTTTATGACTGAGTAATATTCCATTGTGCGTGCACCTCATCTTCTTTGCCCATTCATCCACTGTGGGCCTTTAGCTTGTGTCCATGTCTTGGAGATTGTACATAGTGCTGTCTTGAATATTGGAGTGCATGCATCTTTTCTAATTAGAGTTTTCATCTTGTAGAAGGTGATTTTTGATTGTCAGAAAAGAGGAAATACTTTTGCGTGAGAAAGGAGCAACAGTCCTCAGCAGGGGCCTCCAAAGCTCGAAATCAGTGTCCACCAAAGATGCGTTCACTGGCGTTTGTCATACGCTATGGAATATGTTTTTTTGATTAGTCCATTCAGCCTGTCCTAATCCATTAGTCAGGAGAAAGGGTATTTATCATGATCTAATATAGTCCTATTTCTGTCTTAACATCTCAGTTTTTAACTTCTCATTTGCAGTACTTAACTTTGCTTCCATTCCTCCTAATGACTTTACATTCTACAATCTGGTTGGGAACAAATCCTTGAAGACCTGAAAGTGAAAGTAAAGTCTCTCAGTCATGTCCAACTCTTTGCGACCCTGTGGACGGTAGGCCACCAGGCTCTTCTGTCCATGGGATTCTCCAGGCAAGAGTACTGGAGTGGGTTGCCATTTCCTTGAAATCCTGAGGGTAGGTTAAACCCTGCCCTCCTCCACCAGCCCTAACACACACACACACTCCACAGAGATGTCAATAATTGGTTTCTATCCCAGCTAGACAGAAATGATGTTGGACTTGGCTTCTCCATTAATGAGTAATAACATGAACATTAGGGTTTACCAGGTGGCTCAGTGGTAAAGAATACACCTGCCAATGCAGCAGACACAGGAGACACAGGTTTGATCCCTGGGTCAGGAAGATCCCTGGAGTAGGAAATGGCAACCTGCTCTGTATTCTTGCCTGGAAAATTCCATGGACGAGGTGCCTGGCAGGCTACAGTTCAGAGTAGGACACAACTGAACAATTTAGCATATATGCACAAATGTGAATATGTCTTGAATGCTTACTGAGTATCAGAAGACTGTTAAGTACTTTACACACAGCACCTCATCTAGTCCTCATGGTACCCTGGGAGATATATATTGAAATATCATCAGTCCTGTTTTACAAATAGGAAAGTAATCTAGAGGTATTAGATCATTTCCACAAGATTACGTATTTAGTTAGTGACAATCCCAGATTTAAATCCAGGCTTGACTCAAAGGTATGTGATCTTAATAATTATTACATTCTATTTCCATGTCCCATGGGAAAGGACAAAGTACAACTCTAGGAAGTGAGTTGTTCTTTTCTGTGGCTGAGGAAACAGGTCAGCCTTTCATTGTGAAAATACAGAGTTGGCCTCCTCTCCATATAGGACCCTAGACCAGAGATGGTCAGGTCCTTCTCTCTCCTTTCAGATAATTCACCTCATGTTTTGTTTAGGTTATCATAGTATCCATAGCCCAACATTTCAAATTCATGGAGAAAATGATTTGGCTGTTAGCCCTGGCTTTATAAAAGGAACTCTGATTATTGCATACAATCTTGTTTTCTGGTTGTCATGTAATAACACATCTTTCTCATGTGCTGACCATAGTATTTTTAAGAACCAACAAACACAAAATAATTCACTATTAATAAACTGAAATTATGTATCTTCATTCACTAATTTCAAGTAATTGAGAGTTTGTTGAAGATTCAATAGTATAAGACAAAGAAGGCAGATGAAATAGCCCTCAACTGAATCCCAACTCTGTCTTTTACTTACTCTGTGAGCTTAGGCAGGTTACTTAACCTGTTTGGGACTCAATTTTGTATTCTGTTAAATGGGAATATATATTAATACTTACCTTGAGAGTTCTTGTAAGAATTAAAGGAGTCTAGCAATGGCACTCCACTCCAGTACTCTTGCCTGGAAAATCC
>SJYX01020907.1:377667-390370 GCA_006410675.1 Oreotragus oreotragus
CCCACTCCAGTGTTCTTGCCTGGAGAATCCCAGGGATGGGGGAGCCTGGTGGGCTGCCGTCTATGGGGTCGCACGGAGTCAGACACGACTGAAGTGACTTAGCAGTAGAAGTAGCAGCAGCATAGTCCCATTACTTCATGGGAAATAGATGGGGGAACAGTGGAAATAGTGTCAGACTTTATTTTGGGGGGCTCCAAAATCACTGCAGATGGTGATTGCAGCCATGAAATTAAAAGATGCTTACTCTTTGGAAGGAAAGTTATGACCAACCTAGATAATATATTGAAAAGCAGAGATATTACTTGGCCAACAAAGGTCCATCTAGTCAAGGCTATGGTTTTTCCTGTGGTCATATATAGATGTGAGAGTTGGACTGTGAAGAAAGCTGAGCGCCGAAGAATTGGTTCTTTTGAAGTGTGGTGTTGGAGAAGACTCTTGAGAGTCCCTCGGACTGCAAGGAGATCCAACCAGTCCATTCTAAAGGAGATCAGTCCTGGGTGTTCATTGGAAGGGCTGATGCTAAAGCTGAAACTCCAATACTTTGGTCACCTCATGTGAAGAGTTGACTCATTGGAAAAGACCCTTATGCTGAGAGGGATTGGGGGCAGGAGGAGAAGGGGATGACAGAGGATGAGATGGCTGGTTGGCGTGACCGACTCGATGGACATGAGTTTGAGTGAACTCTGGGAGTTGGTGATGGACAGGGAGGCCTGGCGTGCTGTGATTCATGGGGTCGCAAAGAGTTGGACATGACTGAGTGACTGAAAGGAACTGAACTGAACTGAGCATAGTGGTTGACATGCTATTAATATATATACTCCACAGATTTGCCTTCAAGCCCTGGTCAGTTTCAAGAGTCACTCTCCTTTAAAAGAATTATTGTGATTTTTATTTAATAGAATTATAAAATCTGAAGATTGGAAAAAAACTTGCAGATCATTGAGTGCAGATTTCCAAAATTATCTGCGTGTGAACATCACACAAAGAGCTTTAAAATATGCTAATTTCCAAACTCCAAAGCCAAGAGTTACTAATCTAGTAGGTTTGAAGTAAAGACTAAGAAGTCTGATATTTAAAATGTTCCATTGATAATGGTGGATACATGTCATCATACATCTTCTAAAACCCATAGTAGGTACAATATTAAGAGTAAACTCTAATGTGAACATGGATTTCTGGTGACAATGATGCATCGGTTCATCAACTGTAACAAATGTACCACTGTGCAGGATGTTGACAATAGGGAAGGCTGTGTGTTTGTGAGGGCAGGGAGTGTATGAATATTCTCTGTATGTTCTGCTCAGTTTGCTTTGAACTTAAAACTGCTCAAAAAGTATACTTTATCTTTTAAAAAAAGTTCCATTGAGGACTCAGATGAACACTTAGATTTGTGACCACTGGTCTCTGTAGTTCACCATCCAGAGCAGAAGCACCTGCAGCCTCTTCTCAGAGTCACTGCTTCTTCCTGTGCTGCTTCCTGAAGCTCACGCTTCGCACAAAGCCAGTTCCACTGCTGGGCGGCACCAGATTCCAAAGTTCTTCCTTATATGAAATTGACGTCAGTCTGTTGTAGCTTCCAATCATTGTGCATAATTCCCCCACACTAGAGCTACTCGGAATAAATCTCAGCGGTTTCCCACATGAGGCTTGATCATGTATTTGAAGGCATTGCTGGTATTCCTCCTGAACCCACTCCATCTCAAGTCTTCTCCTTTCAAGGCTAAAGATTCCTTGAAGCGATTCTTCCTCTGATGTAATTTCCAGGCACTTCCCACTCCTTCCCACACCCACTCCTGAGAAAAGCTAAATGAGTTCCTTTTCTCATTTATTTCCAAATTGAAAATATTAACAATGCATTTAGCATAGAATGGCCCTAATAATAACCCTTTGGTTGCTGGGAAGAGGGGGTCAAGTCCTGGGGCAGAGGCTGAAATGACTGGAGGCTCTAAGCAGACACTAAAGCATTTCATTATTTTACCAGTTAATCTGGCCATACTGGTGCACACTTACCAAGGATCAGCCTGATCAACCTCCCTCTTATAAATCCAACAGAGAACACAAGGTCCTGATCTGAGGCACAGGGTAATGGGACCGTGTCAGCTTGTAGACATCTATGTCACCTAATAGGCTGTATGTCTGGAAATACTTTCTGTGGAAGGCTTGGGAAACCATTTATTGCAATTTTGCATGAGACTTTTGAAGCTGAATGCAGGTTCATTTACCATGAGACTTATAGTTCATTCTTGCTGCTCACCTTGGACTCTCAGGTTGGTTAGGCAACATGTGTCAGTGTCTCATGACTTCAACCTGTCTGTAGCTGATGGCTTCTGACAAGGGTGCAGGAGGTGGGACTGAAAAGACAAGTCAGCTGCCCACCCATCCCTAGAGACTTCCTTTCAGCAAGTGTTCTAGCCGTTTGTTCTGACCTGGCTGTACTTGGAATCACTTGGGAGAACTGGGGAAAAAAAAAAAAAACTTGAACTCTACCTCAGAGCTCTTGAATCAAAATCTCCAAGGTCTCGATTTTTACAAAGCTCCCCAGAAATTGTGTTACATGGTCAAATTTAGGGATCATTTCTTTAATGTATGCTCTAGCCTGCCTACTAACTGTCAGTAGAGCAAGAATTGTTTTTTTTTTTAATTGAAGTATAGTTGGTTTTTAAATGCTGTGTTATTTTCAGATATTACAGCAAAGTGATTTGGTTGTATATACCTATATCATTTTTTTCTATTCTTTTCCATTATTGTTTATTATAGGATATTGACAATAGTTCCCTGTGCTATACAGTAAATCTTTGTTGCTTGTCTTCTTTATATAGACCATGAGACTCTTAATATGCTTTTAAGGTGCTAATTATAAATGCCTTTACTAGACAGATTTTTTTTTTGTTCCTTTTCACTAAGCTTTGTCAAATCCAATCTCTTTAAAAATCTTTATGCACTTTTTCAGATATAATGTTACTGTTGGTATTCTTTCTAACTTTGAGTCATCAATTTTCCCTGAGGGAAATATTTTCTAATGAGAAAATGGAAACATTTTTAAGTGACCCGTTTTAGTTCATTTTAGCATGTTCTAGAATTTTTTTCTCTTCTTCAAGCTCTCTATTCAACCAATTTATTTTAATGTGAGTTGTTCTGAATCCATAACCTTCCTTTTTGAAAATTTCAGCATAATTCCAGAAGAATTGTCTTCATTATGCATTAGCTTACAATACCTTAACCCAATGAAATAGGCTAACAGTGTATCATTTTGATTTTTTGCATTTATCAAACACTTAGAGCTTACCATGTTGACAGGTATTCTTCTAAGAGGTTTGCACATATTAAACTCTTAATTTTCCTAACAACTCTATGGGGTAGTATTATTGTTCTTATTTCTCAGATGAGGAAACTCAGGCAAAAAGTGGTTAAGTAACTTTCTGAAGGTCACATGTGTAGAGAAAATGGATCTGGTTAAAGAAATCATGCTCTTAGTCAGCAGTTAAAAAAAGAAAAAAAAAAGCAATAAATCTAAAGTGTTTTTAAATTTGGTGCTTGTCCTTTTTTGGTGGTGGTGAAGGTGAGTTTGACATAATGTGACAACTGCCACATGAATGAGCCAAAACCCAGAATGACAGTGGCTACCCTCTGAAGTATTCATTTTTCATTTACATTAATTCAAAGGTTCTAGACATTGAATTCCACATAGAAAATTCTTTATTTTTATAAATGTTTTACAGCTGTATAATGTTAAACATGTGTCCTGGAATGAACAAGATAAATGGAAATATATGAATTATATTCGTCATGTCTGCAATACAAAGAAAAATATAACTGACAAGGAAACAAGCTAAACTTCCAGAATGTGGCCTCTAAGCTTGTCCTTAACGTACTTATTTCCTAGTAGACTAAGATTCACTTCTTTTAAGTCCTTGTTTGTTGGTCATTCATTCATTATTTTATACCAAACATATAATACGAATCACACACTATACTCTGGGGGAGTAGTGACCAGAAAAATCTAGGTTCCTACCCTCATGGATCCTAGAATCTACTGGAAGAAGACGTAATCAAATAATCAAAATGTAATGTATAACCAAACTGTGTGTTCTTTGCTCCATCTTAGTAATTATCACAGTGAATTGAAATATTCAGTTAACAGTTTGTCCCTATTTATTGTAAGGTGTTTGCAAGCCTGTGCTAGGTTTCTTCTCTGTGACCCCAGTGCTTGCTAATTCTGATGTCCTCTTAGTGCTGCACTGTGTGATAATGAATGAATTCACTTTTCTCTAAAGATAGATCTAAAATGATTGAGCTATGGTGATTCCAATTTTGACTTTATATTTCAGAATGTGGAAAAATAATTGTTAGTTCTAGAAGCAATTCAGGAACATTTTATGGGCTTAGTTAATGAATGAGAAGATGGTGAAGACAATTAGAAATTTCACCACTATCCTTTCTTAACATAAACAATATGAATCCGAGATGACATGTCTCAATAGGCAGAGAGTCATTTAAATTTTTGAGTTCATAGAAACATTAAGGATCATCTGATTCAACCTCCACATAATCTCANAACATTTTATGGGCTTAGTTAATGAATGAGAAGATGGTGAAGACAATTAGAAATTTCACCACTATCCTTTCTTAACATAAACAATGTGAATCCGAGATGACATGCCTCAATAGGCAGAGAGTCATTTAAATTTTTGAGTTCATAGAAACATTAAGGATCATCTGATTCAACCTCCACATAGTCTCAAAGAGGAAGCTGAGGGCCGGAGGGGGTGATTAATTTAACTAAGACAGCTATTAAAATTAATAGAGTTAAAGTCAGAACCTGGGCTGTGTAGAATCCTCTATAAAACAAAACAAAAAACATTATAGCACTTGTTTTTCATTTTAAAGAGGAAGATTGTGTGAATTTATTTTCCCACCTCAGTTTACTAAAATTTTAGAATTTTATTTATCTATTGACTGACTGAAATGCTTATCATTCTTAGTATTTAATGACAAAAACATGAATACAGATTGTTCGTAAAGATTATAATTGCTTTGTTCATTCTGCTCTTCCTTTTCGAATGGCTAGTCCAGAGGCTCATAGAGTAAGTTAGGGAGATTCTTGTCACTAGAGAGGTTGGCGACTCAAACGCAGATTACACAGGGGGATTACAAAGCAGGTACAGATCTGCTGAAAAGAACAGCAGAGGGGTCAACTGACCAGTTTCGCATGAATATAAATTGAATGAGATTCAGATCAGATCAGATCAATCACTCAGTCGTGTCTGACTCTGTGACCCCATGAATTGTAGCACGCCAGGCCTTCACACAGGGGGATTACAAAGCAGGTACAGATCTGCTGAAAAGAACAGCAGAGGGGTCAACTGACCAGTTTCGCATGAATATAAATTGAATGAGATTCAGATCAGATCAGATCAGTCACTCAGTCGTGTCTGACTCTTTGTGACCCCATGAATTGTAGCACGCCAGGCCTCCCTGTCCAACACCAGCTCCCAGAGTTCACTCAAACTCATGTCCATCAAGGTGGTGATGCCATCCAGCCATCTCATCCTCTGTCATCCTCTTCTCCTCCTGCCCCCAAATCTCTCCCAGCATCAGAGTCTTTTCCAATGAGTCAGCTCTTCACATGAGGTGGCCAGAATATTGGAGTTTCAGCTTTACCATCAGTCTTTCCAAAGAACACCCAGGACTGATCTCCTTTAGAATGGACTGGTTGGATCTCCTTGCAGTCCAAGGGACTCTCAAGAGTCTTCTCCAACACTACAATTCAAAATCATCAATTCTTTGGTGCTCAGCTTTCTTCACAGTGGGATTGGGTATATGCAAATTCCAAAATGTATTTTTTCAATTATGAAAATGTGAACTCAGCTATTCTCTGTTTCACTGTACTCTATAATAGTTTCTATCTTTCTGGAAATCCAGATGAAATCGATTCTTAGAACCCTCCATTAAGTCATTTCTGTACTTTATTTGTAGGATGGTGAAATGACTGAGTCTTAGAACTGAGTTTCTTTTCTTCCAGTTTCCGTCCCTTGTTTTCATGGATTCATTTTCTCTTTATTGAAGAATATCTTTTAAAAAACATTTATTTATTTTAATTAATTGTTTATTAATTAAAATTATTTATTTTAATTAATTAAATTTATTTTAATTGGAGGCTAATTACTTTACAATATGGTAGTGGTTTTTTCCATACATTGACATGAATCAGCCATATCTTGAGTACATGTGTGCCTCTGTACTGAGCCTGATCAGAACATAAATGTGAGGATTAACAGTGACAAGACTTAGTGTATTTGGCTTAGCAGCACCAAAAACATTACATAGCCCTGCACTGCTCCCTCATGTCACTGGAAAGGTTGTCATTACATAGCCCTGCACTGCTCCCTCATGTCACTGGAAAGGTTGTGGCCTCTGGAAAAACAATTTTCTTTAGAACTTAACAGAAGTATCACCTGGTGACTTATATAAATATTCTGGAAAATTTCTCTTTTTCATTTTATGCTGTCTCTGAGATAATGTTTACAAATCTTCCAAAAGACTACTGTGTTCTAAGTATAATTCTTTCAAGTGTCAAAGTTTCATTTTTAAAAAAATGAAAGTAAATTTTAGCTTTTGGGTGTTAGGTGACAAGATACATATTCACTAAATTCAGGATTTTATAAATGAGGGCATGCACTCTCAGTTGCACGCTCATGTCCGACTTTGAGAGCCTATCAATTGTAGCCTGCCAGGTTCCTCTCATTCGATTTTCCAGGAGCAGGTTGCCATTTCCTACTCCAAGGGATCTTCTTGACCCAGGGAATTGAACCTGTGTTTCTTGTCATTCTTGCATTGGCAGGAGGATTCTTTATTTCTGAGCCATGTGGGATGCCATAAATGAGGATGCTGCTGCTGCTAAGTCACTTCAGTCATGTCCAATTCTGTGTGACCCCATAGATAGCAGCCCACCAGGCTCCTCTGTCTCTGGGATTCTCCAGGCAAGAATACTAGAGTCGGTTGCCACTTCCTTCTCCAATGCATGCATGCATGCTAAGTCGTTTCAATCATGTCCGACTCTGTGCAACCCTATGGACAGCAGCCTACCAGGTTCCTCTGTCTACAGGATTCTCTGGGCAAGAGTACTGGAGTGGGTTGCCATTTCCTTCTCCCATAAATGAGGATAGTCGTTCTCAAACGTGGTTCTTCCTTCTCCAATGCATGCATGCATGCTAAGTCGTTTCAATCATGTCCGACTCTGTGCAACCCTATGGACAGCAGCCTACCAGGTTCCTCTGTCTACAGGATTCTCTGGGCAAGAGTACTGGAGTGGGTTGCCATTTCCTTCTCCCATAAATGAGGATAGTCGTTCTCAAACGTGGTCTGAGGATTTCTGGACAAGTGTGGGATGGTGAGTGGCAGACCAGAATTATTTCAAGGGAGCTGCAGTTTCCTATGTGTACCCAAACTCTGTTTCTGATAGAATAAATGTATAAATGTCACATATATCAAATACACACATGTCAAAAATATGTAGATGTTGCTGAGATGATTAAAATGCAAGTTAGTTTAAAAAATGAGTCAGTTTGTGAATGCTTTTTGTCATAATGTATTTTTCCCAGTCAAAAATGATTCAGTTTAAATGTATGTTCTCAAACATTTTTGATACTAAGAATGATTTTTGATACTCAGACTAGAAGCCACGGAAATGAGAAACATTCCTTGATATGCTCTGTTTTTTCTTGGTGAAAAGTGCAAACCTTGTTTCTTTCTGCACTCCTATCATGTGCTTCCCTTCTGCTCAGGCTCTTGGTAGTTCCTTTCTTCTGTATCTTAACCTATTTCTTTAGGTGAGGTTATGGAAATTTCACTGGATGTTTCTTGTCTCACAGAGGTGAGATAATACTGTGCTGTTTTGTTTCCATCACCTTTTTCTGATTATACTAAATATATTCTGGATTTTTCTGGCTTCAGCTACCCGCTAGTCCTATCTTCTATGAAAACGAAGTTATGGTTCTGTGAGCTGTCTTTGCAGTTTGAAACTAAGAGATGATTTCCTGTGATATCACCTGGCCTGACTGCTAGAGTCCTCACTCAGCCTTCCACCCTGCTCTGATCCCCCCTTTCACCACCCCCAACTAGAAATGTCAAATCGTCACCCATACCCTGCCTTTCCTTTTTTTTCTTTTTTAAATCATCCTCTCCGTATTATTTTGGCTCTTTCTCCTGTTAAAATCCTTTAGATCTCCCATCTTAGAAAATGAAACCTTTCACAACTAGATACCCCCTTTTCATCATTGTGTCAGCATTCCTTGACGCAGTGTTCACCTTCACCCCATGCTTCCCCACATCCTATTCCTTCCCTAGCTTGAGACCATCTGGCTTCTGCCTTCATCTTTTCACCAAAACTACACAGACTTAGGTCAAAATTGAGTTCCTCTGTTTCAAAACTGAACAGATACTTTTAGTTCTTTTTTTAATTACCCTTTCTGCAGCCTGTGAACTACTCTTACTGGGTCGTGCTGTCACATTCCTCCAAGGCTTTTCATCATTGCTTGTTTTTAACTGACTTTCTGCCATGTATCCTTAAAGTTTCAGGGTGACACTAACCTGGGAGGCCATACCCAACCTTCCTCTAAGCTCCAGGCTGAGTTAGGGGCTCCTAGAACATCTAGTATTTATAAAAGCATGTGCCACATCATGTTAATTTCTACTTTGGCTAAGTATTCTGTGCTCTGCTAGGTCGCTTCAGTCGTGTCTGGCTCTGTGCGACCCCATAGATGGCAGCCCGTCAGGCTCCACCATCCCTGGGATTCTCCAGGCAAGAACACTGGAGCGGGTTGCCATTTCCTTCTCCAAAGTATGAAAGGGAACACTGAAAGTGAAGTTGCTCAGTCATGTCCGACTCTTAGCGACCCCGTGGACTGCAGCCCACCAGGCTCCTCCGTCCATGGGATTTTCCAGGCAAGGGTACTAGAGTGGGGTGCCATTGCCTTCTCCTATTCTGTGCTCATTATATATAAATTAGAAAATCCAGTGAACATGAAAACAAGTTTCCAGGAATTTCACAATCCAGAAAGGAGCACTACTAGAATTTTGCATTTTACCTTTCTAATGCACTGCTTTTTTTTTTCCCTAATGCACTGTTGATGTAAACTGTTTTATAAAAAAACAGTCAGTCTAAACATATCTTGAGAATTTTTCCATAATTTGCATTATTGTCTCTAAGGCTTTTCTGCATTCACTTCTGATGTATCCTAATTTTTTTTGCTTATTTTACATAAAATTTATTTATTTGGCTGTACTGGAGCCTTGTTGCAGTTCATGGGATCTTTGATCTTCATTGTGGAAGGCTGGCTTATTTAGTTGCAACCTGCGAAATCTTCAGTTGTGGCATGTGGGATGTAGTTCACTAACCAGGGATTGAACCTGGGCCCTCTGCATTGGGAGCTTGGACTCTTAGCCACTGGACCACCAGGGAAGTCCCTGTATCCTAATTTACTTAAATCCAGTTTTTTTCATGTTTGGCTAGATTGCTTATCCTTTGTGTTAATTAACATACTGCCATAAACATCTTCATACAAACATCTTTGTAACTTGTCCTATTACAAGCTAAGGATAAATTTCTAGAGGGGAAACTGTTGAGGCAAAGGACATTTATATTTCTATGATTTTTAATACATCTAAGTGCATTAAACTCTAGAAAATATTACCTCAGTTTGTAAAAGTGATTGACCACATACTATTGTAGTTGCCTGGCTGTTACTCAATCTTCCCCCTAAATTACTGATGCATGGATGTGACAATGTAATTTTTACAGAGGTTTTCATGGGAGTCACTGGTAATTATCTGTTGATGGGCTTAACCTATATTAATTTTTGTGAGGGCTGTCTTTCTTTGTTTTTCAAAGAGGCATATTCATGCCTGGCTTTGGGGGAAAAAAAGCTTCCTCAAATAAGAAAATTAAGATTATGTTTATAAATTAAACATAATTTAATTTATAAAATTAAATTATGTTTATAAATGGACTACTTTGCAACCATTTTAATTGTTGATGTATATGTATGTCTTCTTACATCTACTGAAGATGAATGGCTTCCCTTGTGACTCAGATGGTAAAGCATCTGCCTGCAATGTGGGAGACCTGGGTTTGATTCCTGGGTCAGGAAGAACCCTTGGAGAAGGGAATGTCAACCCACTCCAGTATTCTTGCCTGGAAAGTTTCATGGACCAAGGAGCCTTGTAGGCTACAGTTCATGGGGTCGCAAAGAATTGGACATGACCGAACGCTTCACTTCACTTTAGATGTAGGTCAGTTATTTACAATATGCTGTTACACACAAAGAACAGGCTATAAAATAATACATATAGTATGATACAATTTTTGTAACACACATATGTACATAAATTACATTTACAAAACTGAAATTGTGATGTCCCATGTTTTATTCTCTGTGTTAAAAGAGTACCATGAGCCATTCTATAGCATATCAATAAGCTATTTAAATGATCCATTTTACCAGTGATATTTCCTACAACAGCCTTCCTTTTCCCTTTACTAAGGCAAGGGTTATAACCCCTGTTTAGCCACATTTTTAATTCAGCTTTCCTTGTGTAATTCCTCTAACCATATAACAGCAGTAATAATACCCACCTGAATTTTCCTCCAAAGAATGCTGTGAAATAATAGAGATTACTTGGTGTTCCTAGGAGGAAAATTGGTGTAGAAAGACTGGGTATTTTTATTTACTATTAATAACTACCCCCTGCTCTAAGGTTTTGAAATAACTCAGGACTTAATGTGACTTAATATGTGTAATGGGAACCTACCTGAAAGGAGGGGAAGGAGTCTGTGAGATATAATACAGTATTACCAATAAATAGTTATTTTTATCACCCTAAGTGAGACTAAGATTTTGTTTCTTGGCATACATCATGACTCAATGATTCACTCATGTCTTCTGAACTTTTCTCTCTTCCTTTCTGGTAATTGTCCTTGTTTAAAAGAAAAGAATGTTGTCTTCCTGAGGACCATGTTAAGAGAGAAACTTTAAAGTTTCAATTTGTGTACCTTTGTTTATCATGCTTTTATCAACATTAAAAAAAAAACAAAACCCAAACTACTTAGCAACATTCAAAGTAAAACTATGTCTTGTTTTCCTTCTGTCCACAATAACATCCTTGCCTGTCCTTTGATGAAGCACCAAAATCAGAAAGAAGATAATTCTACTGTGATTATTAGACAAATCACTTTTCAGACAGAACTCATAATAATTGTTTCAGATTGCTGCTATTGGGGAATATTTCTTTTTAAATTAAATGTTAAAATGAGATAAATTATAAATTTTATTCTGTTTTATGCCTTTTCAGTAACTGTCTTATGCATGGCCCTAGAAAGGTCAAGGTAATCGTATTGAGCAGCCTGATGACAATGCTGCTGTTGTTGTTCAGTTGCTCATTCCTGTCCACCTCTTTGCGACCCCATGGACTGCAGCATGTCAGGCTTCCCTGTCCTTCACCAACTGCTGGAGCTTGCTCAAACTCACTACACTGAGTCAGTGATGCTATCTAACCAGCTCATCTTTGGCTGCCCTCTTAGCCTTTTGCCTTCAATCTTTCCCAGCATCAGGAGCTTTTCCAATGAGTCAGCTCTTCTCATCAGGTGGCCAAAGTATTGGAGCTTCAGCATCAGCATCAGTCCTCCCAATGAATATTCAGGGTTAATTTCTTTTAGGATGACTGGTTTGATCTCCTTGCTGTCCAAGGGACTCTCAAGAGTCTTCTCCAGCACCACAATTGGAAAGCATCAGTTCTTTTGTGCTCAGCCTTCTTTATGGTCCAACTCTCCTATCTGTACATGACTACTGGAAAAACCATGAAACTTTGTCAGCAAAGTGATGTCTTTGTTTTTCCAATATACTGTCTAGGTTTGTCATAGCTTTCCTTCCAAGGAGCAAGTGTGTAATTTCATGACTGCAGTCACTGTCCACACTGAGTTTAGATCCCAAGAAAATAAAATCTGTCACTGCTTCCACTTTTCCCCTTTTATTTGCCATGAAGTGATGGGACTAGACCCCATGATCTTAGTTTTTTGAATGTTGAGTTTTAAGCCAGCTTTTTCATTCTTCTCTTTCACTTTCATCAAGAGGCTCTTTAGTTTCTCTTCACTTTCTGCCATAAGAGTGGTATCATCTGCATATCTGAGGCTGTTGACATTTTTCTTGGCAATCTTGATTCCAGCCTGTGATTCATCCAGCCCAGAGTTTCTCATGATGTACTCTGCATATAAGTTAAATAAGCAGGGTGCTAATATACAGTCTTGTCTTACTCTCTTCCCAATTTTGAATCAGTCTGTTGTTCTATGCCTAGTTTTAACTGTTATTTTTTAACCTGCATACAGATTCCTCAGGAGACAGCTAAGGTGGTCTGATATTCCCACTTTAAGAATTTTCCACAATGTGTTGTGATCCACTCAGTCAAAGGCTTTAGTGTAGTCAGTGAAGCAGAAGTAGATGTTTTTCTCGAACTTTCTTGCTTCCTCTATGATCCAACAAGTGTTGGCAATTGGATCTCTGGTTCCTCTGCCTTTTCTAAATCCAACTTGTCCATCTGGAAGTTTTTGGTTCACGTACTACTGAACCCTATCTTGAAGGATTTTGAGCATAACCTTCAGTTCAGTTCAGTTCAGCCACTCAGTCGTGTCTGACTCTTTGCGACCCCATGA
>SJYX01020908.1:0-11565 GCA_006410675.1 Oreotragus oreotragus
CTGTCTTAGAAACATCTCTATGTGAAAGCATGTTGATATTTCACTTTCACTCATGTAGTAACAGTATGAGGTACCCCTTCGCTTGACTAGGAAACTCAGCTCACTAGAACAACTGGAGAAATAGGTAGGTAGCCGAAAAAGAGTGTGCAACCTGTCAGTTGACAACTGTGTCCTTCTGACATACCTCCAATCAATAGAGAATTTTTGTTTTGAGCACTTCTTTAGTTTCTGGCATATGTCTCAGCTTCTTCATCTCATATATTTCCTGCCTCAATCATAAATCAGCCTTTTTTTTAGGGAGCCTGATTCCTTAAGAGTATATTATAATCTGAGTGCTAGGTGTGCTCATTTCTACACAGACCATTTTAAAAACTATGTTTCAAAGGTAGTTTTGTCAATTCTGCGCCATGCTACTAAATCTCTGTACTAATTCAGAGTATCTAGAAAGCATTGGCGTCTCATTAAGCAACAACCTTTTCCTTGTGATACAGTTTCCACTTCTAGGCTAGTAAGTTATAGTCTAGTTTAAATTGCTTGTCTTTGAAGTTCCACCAATTAGAATACAGGAAAAAAAAAGATCCAACAGTATAAGCTGGACATGTACTTTAATTATGGATACTTGATCATGTATTTCTAAGTACTAGCTCAAATCATTAGTTTTCTTTTTTCAGTGCAAATTTTAATGATATATACTAAAGATAATATGTACTTATCTACATTATTTTTCAAAGGTAATACATTCACAAGGTTAAAAAATAAAAGTAATATAAAAAGATATGCATATGTCATACTTTCATTCTGTTTCCATCTAACCTTTCCCCTAAATTCCGCTTTAGGAAACCATTTGTCTGTTTCCTGTATATCTTCTAGTTTCTTTTGCAAATACAAATATATAATTTCCCACCTTTATTACAACAATGTAGCATGCTAGAAATATAGTGATTCCTTTTTGCAAGTAACATTGCCTGATTAAAGAACTATAAAATTTTAAAGTTGGAAAGGGTCCTATATTTTAATCTATTTATTCAGAAAACTTACTGAGCTTCTGTATGCCAGGTAAATGCTAAGCACCAGATGAGTGAAAATGAATGACTTCCTTTTCTCTAGGAAGATGTCATTAATTTTCTCTATTGACTTTCTATTTTTTACTTCCATTCTAGCCTTTACTATTTCTTGTTTTCTTTGCATTTAGGCTGCTCTTCTTTTTCTTATTTCTTAAGGTAGTTATTTATTTAAGATCTTTCCTGTTTTCTGTTAAGCATTTGCAGGCATTTCTAAAATTAATTTATTTGGCTGCACCACGTTTAGTTGTGGCACGCAGAATCTTCAGTTTTTGTTATGGCAAGCAAACTCTTAGCTGCAGCACATGAGATCTAGTTCTCCAACCAGGGATCGAACCTGGGCTCCTTCCCAAGAGGCATTGATTTTTCCCCTTTAAGCATTGTATAAGTTGCACCCCATAAATTTTGGTATGTTGTGTTTTTGTTTTCATTTGTTTTGAATATTCCTAAATTTATCTTGCAAGTTTTCTTTTTTGAGGAACAGGATTAAGTTTTTGTCATTTCTTAAATTTGAAATACTCCTTGATGGCATCCTTGGGCTGAGATTCTTTGCCACAGTTCTTAACTATCACAACGTCAACGGAGCTCTTTACAGACTTTTTTCTTCTTTATTAATTTTGTAGAGGCTATCCATTACCCTAGTTTCTTGTTTTCATCAAATGTTTGCTTTGGTGTTCAACTCAGAGGTCCTCCACCAATTTGACATATATAGACTCATAATTGGATGCAAACAAGCAAAGACAGGTTTAGTGCTTTTCAAAGGCTTTGGAAAATAGTACTCAGAAAAAAGGGCCTCTTCTAGAAAGCAATATAGATCTCATTTTATACATTGTGAAAATCTCTGCATTTTGAATGGCTTGTTTACTCACAATTAATGTTATTGTAATGTTTGGATTTATGCCTGCCATTTTGCTATTTTTCTGTGTCTTGTGTCTTCTGTTTCTTGGTTTGTCCTTTACTTTTTTTTTTTTTTTTTTGCCTTAAGGGGATAGTTTCTAAAGTTCCATTTTAATTGTTTTTTGTTGTTTAGATGCTAAGTATTGTCTGACTCTTTGCGACTCCATGGACTGCAGTGCGACAGGCTTCCCTCCTCTTCCCTATCTCCCAAAGTTTGCTCAAACTCTTGTCCATTGAGTTGGTGATGCCATTCAACCATCTCATGCTCTGTTGCCCCCTTCTCCTCTTGCCCTCTCTCTCCTAGCATCAGGATCTTTTCCAATGAGTTGTCTCTTCTCATCAGGTGGCCAAAGTATTGGAGTTTTAGCTTCAGCATCAGTCCTTCCAATGAATATTCAGGACTGATTTCTTTGAGGATTGGTTGGATCTCCTTGCAGTCCGAGGGACTCTCAAGAGTCTTCTCCAACAGCACAGTTCAAAAGCATCAGTTCTTCAGTGCTCAGACTCTCACATCCATACCTGAGTATTGGAAAAACCATAGCTTTGACTAGACGGACCTTTGTTGGCAAAGTGACATCTCTGCTTTTCAATATGCTGTCTAGGCTTGTCATAGCTTTCCTTCCAAGGAGCAAGGTCTTTTAATTTCATGGCTGCAGTCACCATCCACAGTGATTTTGGAGCCCAAGAAAATAAAATCTGTTACTGTTTCTACTATTCCCCTTCTATTTGCCATGAAGTGATGGGACTGATGGCCATGATCTCTTATTAATTTTTTGAACGTTGAGTTTTAAGCCAGCTTTTTCACTCTCCTCTTTTACCTTCATAAAAAGCTTTTTTAGTTCCTCTTTGCTTTCTATTAGAGTAGTATTATTTGTGTATCTGAGGTTGTTGATATTTCTCCTCGAAATCCTGATTCCAGGTTTTGTGATTCATCCAGCCCAGCATTTTTCTTTCTGGCTTGCTTCACTCTGTATAATCAGTTCCAGTTTCATCCATCTTATTAGAACTGATTCATGGGGTATATTTTTAAAGGACTAGTCACTCTAAGCTCTGAACTTTTCGTTGTTGAACCATTTTTTATGTCATTGTATATTTCTAAGTACCGCACTCCCATATTTTTGTTAGGGGCATAGAGAGAGATATTTGGTGCCTCCATGCCATAATAGCTATATCAATCACAACTATTAAAATAAAGGTTCTAGCAGTATTTCTAGGATGTTCCCAGAAATTTAAATTTTCTCTTAAATTATCTATCTTAGGGTAATATTAGAATATAGCAGAAGATAATGTTTTACTATTAGCTCCAAACTAAACAAGTTTGAAAATTTATTTTGACAATATTATGTTTAGAATATAAACAAATCTTTTACTCAGAAAAATTAAACTCTGGTTAACTTGGGACATAGGTTCTCTGTGACATAAATTGGGGAATTTGGCTCTCTTTTTTTTTTTTTACTAGTAATATATTCCTTTGGCTATTTGTACTAACTGTGTTGGATATCTTCCCTACCCCATCCTCAGCTTCTGCAGCTACTCTGATCAATATTCGCAATGCCAGGAAACACTTTGAAAAGCTGGAAAGAGTGGATGGGCCAAAGCAGTGTCTTCTCATGCGCTAAAACATTGCCAAATGCTGTTTCAGAAAAAAAAAAAGGAATACTATTTCTTAATGTTGTATTAGTATATATAGGCTCTGAAATGTTGTGATGCTTATCACTTCTGCATTTCTTCCCTACTCCCCAGTCTTCATGTATAGTCTCGAACGCTATTTACTCAAATAGCCTGTAAGAAGATAAACTGTCTATGAATGTGGTGTGACATAAAAGTAGGTGATATGTAAGTGTTCTGATAACAATGTTCTAATAGTGTAAGTGTTCTAATAACCTGGTTTCAGTTGTTGTGTATGCCGAAGCCTTTTCCAGCATCATCTTATATTCCTCATCAGATAGTAACCTATATGTTTGGAATATTACTGTTTTCTCAGCATGCACTAAAAATATTCCTTAAATGCAATTATAAATAAAGTTTTGCTATTACAGATTTCAGTAACATTCTTTTCTTCTTTTTTCTTTCCCTTGTTTCTTCAGCTTGTCCCTAAGAAAAAGAAAATGAATTTCACAGTTAACCTAGGGGAAGAAGACTTGCTGTTTGGGAAATAGTATAAAATAAAGTTGGTTGGGAAGGATGAGCCAAATGATAGCCTTAAAGCTAGGCAGAAGAGTTTTGATACAATATGATAGGAAATGGCAAAGGAATTTTGAAAGAAAGTTAACCTGTGGGCTGACTGATGGCAGTTGGAGAAACAGTAATCCAGGCCTGAAGTGTGTTGAAAGTCTGTTTCAAGATGCAGCTAGAGAAGGAATGAATTAAAAGTTGAGGGGAAATAGATAGTATTTATGAGATGTAAATCTTCTTTCTATGAGGCCTAGGAATGGTTAATTTATATATTCCATAATACCTAAGGGGATGTGCTTTCATTATACTCATTAAAGTGAAAGAAAGTGAAAGTAAAGTCGCTCAGTCATGTCCGACTCTTTGCAACCCCATAGACTGTAGCCTATCAGGCTCCTTCCTCCATCCATGGGATTTTCCAGGCAAGAGTGCTGGAGTGGGTTGCCATTTCCTTCTCCAGGGGATTTTCCCGACCCAGGAATCAAATCCAGGTCTCCCACATTGCAGGCACATGCTTTACCGTCTGAGCCACCAGGGAAGCCCATTATACTCATTAAGTGTTATTATAAAACCTCATTCAAGGTGGGAGTTTATTTGACTTCATTCCCAAGGAAAAGATGACCCATTGTGAACTGGGAGAAGTGGAGCTTGGCAACACCAATTGCTGCTACTGCTGCTGCTAAGTCACTTTAGTCGTGTCTGACTCTGTGCGACCCCATAGACGGCAGCCCACCAGGCTCCACCGTCCCTGGGATTCTCCAGGCAAGAATACTGGAGTGGGTTGCCATTTCCTTCTCCAATGCATGAAAGTGAAAAGTGAAAGTGAAGTGCTCAGTCATGTCCTGACTAGAATTACTCAAAGATGTAACTTTTTCAGTTTCTATAGAACTGAAACAGAACACAAAAGCATTTAGGGAATCTACAGCACAGTAGATCATCTCAATTTTATTTCATGAAGAAACTTCTTCCAGACTGCCAGAACCTCATCTTTCCTCCTCTTATTGTCCCCAAAAGAGATAGAGTTTTTACTGAGTAGCAAAGACCATGCTGTCATTATGTAGATTAAAAATGTAAATTCTTAAAGAATCTTATGGGATTAATTTTATCAACAGTTGCATTAATCTTCTATAGAAGAAGAGTTTAAGTTTGATGTTTTAGATTATTTGTCCTATTAATATCTAGGAAAATGAAAAGAACAAGTGAAGTGGGAGTCTATTCTGTGACTAATGATTTGGCATGTTCTCCTTATCCTTTATCTGGGATGAGATTTGAAGGAAAACACCCAAAAGTGTTTTTTTTTTTTTTCCTCCTTTGGAAGGTAGATATAGGTCTCCTGCATTGCAGACATTATTTACCAGCTGAGTTACCAGGGAAGCCCTAGATATGGATATATAGATATTCAATTAGTTAAGCACCAGAGAAAGCTGTTACATGATTACTTTGTTTGTTCTTCATTCAACCTTTTCTCAGATTCTAGTTATAGCTTGAACTTAAAGGTTTTATAAAATTATGAAAGATTAGAAAAATAAGGTTTTGATTTGACTTAATCCTAATGGTAATGAACAGCTGGTCTTCTTTGTCACTGAAGACAGGAAAAAAATGTTTTGAGATATTTGCCCAAAGATGTGCCACTTAGAAACTGAAATAACACAAGTGGACAGTGAAGACATGTACACAGAAAGAGTTGGAGAGAAGAAATCAAAACCAATGATGTAAAACTTATGAGTTTAGTGATACAGTGAATTGATTCTATGTATAGGCCTTGTTAGCTATGTTAGTAGGATAGGGCAATGGTTCTCAAACTTGAGCATGCATCAGAACCACTTGGATGATTACAGATAAAAAACACTGGTGTCGGGGGGCACTCTCTGTCCCCCTTCTGATGTCTATGTCAGAAGCTTTCTCTGTCCCTTTTCATACCTTAATAAAATTCTGCTATACAAAAGCTTTTGAGTTATCAAGCCTGGTCCCTGGTCCCAAAGCTAAATCTTCTTCAGACATCACAAATCTGACATCATTCACTGTGAGCTATCATCTTGGGGGCTCATCTTGAATCTTCAGGACAGAGTAAGAACACTCAAGAGCTATAGCCTCTTTGCTTTCTCAGTATACGTTTCTCCTTTTACTTCACTAACTCTATGATGTGCTTGTGTGAACCAAGTGATGAGTCTTGCTCTGTGGTTTCATGGTGCCTCAGAATGACTGAAGGCAGCCCCAAAAAGGGGAACTTTGTTGGGTGTTTATAATGACCTACCAATGCCAAGAGACACCCAACATCCCTGCGAGGGGAGCAGCCAGAAATGGGCAAAGCGTGTGGAATAAACTTTCCTTTCTCAGTCATCTTTTCCTGGTCTCTTTGAACATTTCATAATTGTCTGGGAAATCAGAACTACTAACCTAATCTGTTGGGTCATAGACTTTCAAGAGACTTGTGATCCATGCTGTTACTGTGTCGGGGAAGGCAATGGCACCCCACCCCAGTACTCTTGCCTGGAAAATCCAATGGACGGAGGAGCCTGGTGGGCTGCAGTCCATGGGGTTGCTAACAGTCGGACTTAGCAGCAGCAGCAGCAGCCTTGCTAGGAGCCGAAAGTTACAAGAGCACATTTGGGAGTGAGATGCAGCTCTAGCTCAAAGAATGCCCCTCAGGCTAGAGGTCACTCTCTTGGCTGCCTGCCTCTGAGGCCAGTGACCTGAAAGTAAGTCTTTGTCACAGCTGTCCCTCTATGTGGATAAAAATATTGCTGGTGACCATGAGCTTTTTGAGGACACAGATTAGGAATTGTAGGATCTGGTCAGATTGGAAGTACAGTGGGCTTCTTCCATTGGTAGTGCTGTTAGTGGATTAGAGGAGGCTCTCTGGTAGCTTTTGTCTCAATGCCTTAGATATTCCTTTTGTGGAATCCGTGGGAATGAACTGGAAGGATCAGCCCTAGTAGCTTCAGGAAAAAAAAAAAAAAAAGTTTTCCTCGCTGGCCAACCCTTTTGCTATCACATATACTGGTGTGGTGACACTCAGAACAGACATCTTGATTGTTGTTCATTCCTTTATAACTCTCACCTCTTCTATTGTGATCAGGACTGTAGTCAGAAATGTGCACAGGAACATAGGACATGGATGCTTCCCCTAATAGTCCTAGCTTGGGAAACATTCTGAAAATCTACTCTGTTACACTCTGGGTGGCATCAGAGACAAGGGAAAATCAAACAAAGGTCTTGGTGGTAAGGAACTAGAAATCAGTCTGGGATGCCATCAGGTCTTACCTCTGTGCATCTCCACCCTGCTTTGGTGGTAAGGAACTAGAAATCAGTCTGGGATGCCATCAGGTCTTACCTCTGTGCATCTCCACCCTGCTTTGGTGGTAAGGAACTAGAAATCAGTCTGGGATGCCATCAGGTCTTACCTCTGTGCATCCCTACCCGGCCTTGGTGGTAAGAAACTAGAAATCAGTCTGGGATGCCATCAGGTCTTACCTTTGTGCATCTCCACCCTGCCTTGGTGATAGAACTAGGAGGGACGAGTAAGGTACCTGTGTCAGTAAGGGATAGACTAAGTCCTACCAGGGAAGGAAAGCTTTAGTGGGAAGTCTGTCTAACCCCTATCTGGAGTGGGGAGGGACGCCCCCAGTGGAAAGAAGCCACAGCTGTGGATGCTGCTTCTTTCTCTCTTACAGATGGGAGCTAGCAGTTCCAGAACCACTCCTTTAAAATGTATTTTAAAAAACGGGACAAATTGGATCCCCAAGTTTAAAAAGACACGCCTGATCTGTGATACTGAATGGCCACGGTATCCTTTGGAAGATGGGGAACACTGGCCTTTTGAAGGGTCTCTTAATTATGATACTGTTTTACAATTAGATTGGTTCTGTAGAAAACAAGAGAAATAGGTAGAAGTGCCATATGTGTTGCTCTTTATCTCTCTGTGAGACATGCCAGACTTATGTCCTAAGGGTGCAGGTTTGGGTGTGAAACCTTTTTAGCAGCCTCCTGTCCTCTTTGCCCCTGTGTCTGGGGCTCCCAACTGAACAGGCTGAGAATCAGGGCACCTTCCAGGAGGGGTTGCCTCAGTCTTGTTAGAGATTCAAACAGTTCCAACTGTGGTCGAGACTATTTAGAGGATCTAAAAAGTACATGGAAGCCTTTACAGGACTAACTTTACTTTATGACCTTACTTGGAGAGATACAATGTATGTCTTGTGACAAATGCTGACCCGACTCAATAGCTTGAGTTTTGGGGGAAGCTACTACTTTTGGAGATGAATGGCTTGAACATGAGACAAGGGGAAAAAGGGAACATGAAATAGCCCTCCTCTCTACGGGGAGCCAAGCAGTTCCCATAACAGAGCCACTTTGCTGGATGTATTCTTGAAGGACTCAAGCAAGCGCACACGAAGACTTTATGCTAAGTTGACTGACATAGAACAGGGAGAGAAGGAAACTCCTGATAAACTCCTAGTATAGACTACTGGAGGCTCTCTGCACGTTTACTGACATTGATTCCAAAAGTGCAGATGGAGAAATTTTCTTAAAAGATAGATTTCTCAGTCAGCTCCAGATACCTGCAATAAGTTACAAAAACAGGCATTTGGACCAAATCAGTCTTTAGAAAAACTATTGCAGCTGGCTCAGATGGTGTATTATGGTAGAGGATATGAGGAGGAAAATGGAGGCAATAAATGAACCAGGCAAAAGACTGAAGCCCCAGCCTGGCTGTTGATCTGCTCTGAAACAGCCTGAGGAAAATTGCCCAGAGGAACCCAGGTGAAAAGGGATGAGCTTGTTATTACTGTGGAAAGGAAGGGCATCTCAAGTGGGATTGCCTTCAGGCATCTAAGCTAACCCCGGCCCCATGTCCTGTCTGTAAAGAACCATACCTGAGGAGAGACTGCCTTCCAAGGTATAGGCCCCAGGGGTCGGAATCTCAGGACAATCAGGACTGAAGGTGTCCAGGGGTTCACACAAGCTCCCATCCTAATTATACCTGAGGAACGGGGTGGGGAGAAGACAATCAGTTGATTTTCTCTTGGACACCAAGGCAACTTTCTCTTGTGTTCACTGAAGCCCCTGGTCTGCTTTCCTCCTGATCCACTACTGTAATGGGACTGTCTGGATGAGACAAACGTTATATTTCAGTTATCCTTTAAGCTGTAACTAGGACTCTGTGCTATTTTCTTGAGTTTCAAATCATGCCAGAGTCTCCCTCAACTCTTCTAGGAAGAGATATAACGAGCAAGGTCCAGGCTTCTGTTTTCATGAATATGGAACCTGCTCTTTTTAACAGAACAAAATGTAAATCCTAGAGTGTGGGCTGATGGAAAAACTGTGGGTTGAACACAAAATGCTGTTCCTATCATTATCAAGCTCAAAGACCCTCACTTATTTCCATGTCAAAAGCAGTATCCTCTAAAGTTGATGAATAGGTGAAATCATACTATACTGATTTCTCACGATATAAGTGGGATCTTAAACTCTAAAGTTCAGAGTGACAATGGTTCTCTCTTTAAAGCTGCTGTAACTCAAGGGGTGTTGAAAGCTCTAGGAATAGAATATCACTTACACTGTTCCTGGAGACCCCAATCTTCAGAAAAAGTTGAAAAGGCTAATGGCATTATTAAGAGACATCTGTATAAACTAACTCAGAGAAAACAAGACGGTTGGTTTAAAAACTTACCCATAGCTTTAATGAGGGCTCAAACTGCCCCTAAGAAGGGACTGTCTCTATGACAGACCGTTTTTGTGCACAGATATTGTCATAGAACCTAAAGCCTTAGAATTAATTAACTATGTGACTCAGCTTTCAGCTTTTCAGCAGACATTACAAGAACTCCAGGAGGTGACCACTGACCCAGTCTCCACAGTCAGTCTAATCGCTGGGTCTGTGGAGTGCTCCCCCTCCTCATCAACTGAAGACTTCCCATGGTGAGATTCTCTGCCTCAAAGAAAGGACTTTCTTCAACTCTGCAAAAACCTTCACCAACAACAATCTTATGTGATGCCTCTTATTGATCTGATGACGTCTAACAATCCTAACATAGACTGGTGCAACTATGGATATGCTACTGCTGCTGCTGCTGAGGCGCTTCAGTTGTGTCAAACTTTGTGCGACCCCATAGATGGCAGCCCACCAGGCTACCCCGTCCCTGGGATTCTCCAGGCAAGAACCCTGGAGTGGGTTGCCATTTCCTTCTCCAATACATGAAAGCGAAAGGTGAAAGTGAAGTCACTCAGTCATGTCCGACTTAGCGACCTCATGGACTGCAGCCTACCAGGCTCCTCCGTCCATGGGATTTTCCAGGCAAGAGTACTGGAGTGGGGTGCCATTGCCTTCTCCAAACCATGGATATAGTGTAACCTTTAATTTTGATTATGTTTTAACTTGGTTTAACGACTGTTTTGCCTTAAATCTGTAACTGTAAAACGGGGTTTGTTTCTAACCCTCTGAAAGCTTTTAAGTTACAAATGGTTGTCCAGGCTCCTATGAGTGCCACAGCCTCCTCCAACTATTACTTGGTGCCCTTGGATCAGAGACCTTCTGAGGTTAGGATCTTATGTTGCCTCAACATTTTAGGGACCATGCCCTTCAACAGCAGGAGGTAGTTATAGAATGAAAACAATGCCCCTTTCCCTTGGCAACATAATTCTCCTAAAAGAAAAGGGGAGGTGAGAGAGTCAATTCCTAGGTAGATTGATAAGAAGTCTGGGGTCACCAAGGAGGAGAGAGGAGTCAGGGACTCTCAAGGAGGAGATAGGGGTCTGGAGTTCTCAAGGAGGACAAAAGGACAAACTTTTTTTTTCTTTAAGCCCAGAGCTGATGATTACACAACAGAACAACTCATCTTGCTCGAGGATATGTTTTTCCCTTAAACTCTCTATCAGTAACAACAATGTATCCTGCTTGAGGACATGTTTCTCCTTCTTGAGAACCTTCTGACTAATCCAGTTCCCGTTGAGCTGTTTCAAATCCTGGAAGATGATGCTGTGAAAGTGCTGCACTCAATATGCCAGCAAATTTGGAAAACTCAGCAGTGGCCACAGGACTGGAAAAGGTCAGTTTTCATTCCAATTCCAAAGAAAGGCAATGCCAAAGAATGCTCAAACTACCGCACAATTGCACTCATCTCACACGCTAGTAAAGTAATGCTCAAAATTCTCCAAGCCAGGCTTCAGCAATATGTGAACCGTGAACTCCCTGATGTTCAAGCTGGTTTTAGAACAGGCAGAGGAACCAGAGATCAAATTGCCAACATCTGCTGGATCATGGAAAAAGCAAGAGAGTTCCAGAAAAACATCTATTTCTGCTTTATTGACTATGCCAAAGCCTTTGACCTGTCTCTTATACACATCTAGTGGAAAATTCTGAAAGAGATGGGAATACCAGACCACCTAACCTGCCTCTTGAGAAATCTGTATGCAGGTCAGGAAGCAACAGTTAGAA